>OMKY01244416.1:0-24697 GCA_900302395.1 Bregmaceros cantori | reverse complement strand
GGCAACTGGTGAGGATACCGGAGCAGGAAGACGGGCGGACAGGCAGCCAGGCAGGTAAGTGAGCCGAGGTAAGGTCGGGCGTGCTCAGGGCTGGGGCAGGCGACGTCGACTGACGATCCGACAGGGAGTGGCGGAAGCGGAGCGCCTTTTATAGGCTGGCGGGTGATCGGGAATGGGAAACAGGTGTGGAGTTGGGACTGGTGCACACCAGGAGCGTGGCGCGCGAACACCACACGCAGCGAGTCATGACAGGTAACCGGTTAATAACGGTTTTATTTCGTTCCTCAAAAGAGTGCACTTTGGGATAACTTCTAAAATAAAGAGTAAGAGTATTTATAAAATCTATGATGAAACAGTGAAGTAGGAATCGTTGCAGGACTCTCTGCAGCATGTTGTGGGTTCGCCCCAACATGCAACGAGACCTCGGCTGTAGAGCGCTACCAGCGGACCTCTGTAGCGAGTCGCTTTGGGTTTGCCGCAACAAATATAACATATCATTAAACAGCTGACAGGAACAAAATTAACCATTCCGGGAACAATATTTTTTTGTTCTAACCGGTTCAGGAACATCAATTTATTGGTGGAACACATAACCGGAAACGTTATAATTCTGTTTCTGTTCGGAACAAAACGCTTGGGAAAAAATATTGGTTCAAAGCCCTGATCAAAACAAGTGTGATCCTGCCGTACTACCTGATGACCCTAGAGGACAATAATGCACCGTAAATAATTAGACGTCGTCATTCAGTTGACAGACAGAAGCGTACGATATTCTTTTCATACAAAAAAATGCATACTTTTATGGTGTTACGGTCAAGTCCGAGCCAAACATGGTAGGTATGAATGCACCCTTAAAGGCTGCCCCTGTAGATAATTGGAGCACCATGCTGAGTCATGGGAGTGGGCAGGAGCTAACAGTATCAAGATTATGTCTTGGCCCCACTCTGTGCGATGTGTTGCTCGCCAATGCTTACAAGGGCACAGTTGTGTTGTCCGTGGGCGACCCGTCGCTCATGGGATCACTCATTGCTTTTCCCCCTGATGTTAACCAGTACAACATCAAGAAAAGTGATGAAAAAAAGCATAATCCCATCTGGAAAGGGACAAGCTTTTATTAACAATCTACACCAAGAAAGCAGGAAAGTGACCGAAGATTCCATCTAGAAAAGTAGCAATGGATCCACCAGGGGCTGGCTCGACTTTTATTGCATTTACAGAAGAATTATTTACTAGTTGGCTAGAATTTACTAGTTGGCTAGAATTCTGCATTCAGCCCAATACGGTCTTGTGCCTGTGGCTAAGTCTTACAGCGCAGGTGTCGTGAGATCGCTTCCACTCACCGACCTCACCAACATAAGTATGCTGCAGGCCTGCTTACCTGCTCTCTCATCCCCCCATCACATTAGCCATGTCAATAAAATGGAAAAACGGCTGTTGCGGCCAAAAAAATGACTTTAAAAAAAGTTAAATTGAAAAATGGAACCACATCTCTCAAACAAGGGTGAAATTTCAACCAAATCTGTTTGGAAAATTATTACATTAAAAAAATTATTACATTAATTGAGGTAACCTATCCCACCCATTGCCATGAAAAACAAAAACAAGTTATACAATATACATGAAGAGCAACATTAAGTACCTGATGAGATGAAGCTAGTTATGCTGATCTGGAGTCTGATGTCGGTCTTGTTTTGGGTTGATTTAAGGGATACAGTTTGTGTGCTTTGTGTGGTAAAGGACAACTGGGCCCCGGCGCTTGAATAATGTATTGTTTGTTTGAACTCATTTCTATCGTTTATTCATACACTGTTATTTTGTCTGATCATATTTTATGGCTTTTGTGTTGTTATCATTTTTTTCACTTTTATCATAGTCGTTTGTATGAACCACTGATATTTTTCTCGGCCTGTGTCGGCTAGATTGAACTGTATGGATTCTGTACAGCCAGCTAGTAATTGCCTGGCTGGTTTATCGTCTTGGTTGTGTCCACTTTGTGCCTTCATTAGTGGCCATGGTATTATTTCCACCCTTGGTTTCACACCAGTTCCCACATATTTTGTCAATGCATGTATTCTGCTAAAGTGTGCGTCGCGGAACCCCAGAAATGTGAAAATCTCTTGCCATGACTCCTCTGATGCAAACTCGTCGCCATTGTTGCCAGCTACTTTTCACAAAGTACCTGTCACTAGATAATAAAACTTGAAGGATGCGTCCAGTCAGCAAGCGTGCGCCAAGGGCAGAGGTAACTTGATGGTGAGATCAATGGCGGCCTTAAATTGGCCAAGATCGAAAACACAAGACACCTGTTATTGTATACAGCCAAATTAAGTGGCCGCTACATTCTCCTGACTTCAATATACAGTGGATACGGAAAGTATTCAGACCCTTTACATTCTTACATTTTTGTTTATTTTATGGCCAATTTCCAACATTTTAAAAAGTTCACTTTATTTCTCATAAATCACCAACCCTTCTTGCAGCAAAAGACAGAAATGTATAATTATTTGTTAATTTATCAAAAAAAGAAAACAGGAATGATCATACGTATTCAGACCCTTTGCTATGACACTCATATTTAACTTACATCCTGTCTCATTAGATTCTTTTGTTCTACTCTATCATTAGAGCTCAGTTGTGTTCAATTAAGCTAACTGACCTGATTTGGAGAAAAAAACCACAAACTCAGCGATCACTGCAGCCCTCCACCAGGCGGATCCTCATCGTAGAGTTCCCAGCGGAAGCCTATCCTCAGTGCAAGAAATATGAAAGCCTGCATAGTGTTTGCCAAAACACACTTGAAAGACTCCCAGGTCATAAAAAAATAAGATTCTGTGTTCTGATGATCCCAAGATTGAACCTTTTGCCATTATTTCTAACCCAACACAAAAACAAAAGATTAATACAGCCAGGTTCATAGAGATTCTAGAAGAAAACCTCTTTCAGAGTGCCCAGGACCTCAGACTGGGCCAAAGGTTTACTTTCTAACAAGACAACACTAAGAACACTACTAAAATAAAAAAAAGGACTGGCTTTGGAACAACTCTAACTATTCTTGCTGGCCTAGTCAGATCCAAGAACCAAGGATCTCTAGAGAGTCGTGAAAATGGCTGTCGATCGACATTCACCATCCAACCTGGTAGAACTCGAGTGGCTCTGCAAGGAAGAATAGCAGAGTTTTCTTAAATCCAAGTGTGAAATAATGTGTTACATCATTCCCAAGAAGACTAATCGTTGTACTAGCTCAAAAGCCAATATTGAGCAAACGGTTTGAATACTTATGACCTTGCGGTCTGAATACTTCTGACCTTTCGTTTTTTCTTTTTTAATAATTCCGCAAAGAATTACACATTTGTCTTTTGTTGTGTCATGATGGGGTGCTATGTGTACATTACCCAGAAATAAATTCAACTTTTTATATTTTAGAAAATGTCTGTAATGAAAGAAAGAGTGGAAAATGTTAGGGGTCTGAATACTTTCCATATCCACTGTAAATGAACAACTGGGGATATTCCAGGTGTGCAGTATCCAACATTTGTCATTTGACACTTGTCTAGATGCAAAACGCAGTGCGTCAAGCGGCCATCGTCTTTGCCGCCTCGACCGTCTCCGCCACTGTGGCAGATCCGTTATGACATCACAGTTACTACCACTGACCACCATAAAAATTGCAGTGTGGGGAGGGCAAGGTCATTTTTAGAGCAGCCGTTTGTAAAGTTTGTATCTAGGCAATTTTGAATGTTCTTTTGTCATTATGATTGTTTGAAGATTATTTATATTTATTACGACTGTTAGCTGTTTTCAATAAAGCATAAACCTCAAACACACACACTCAAACAGTACAAAACATTTTAGTTTAACCTTGTACCTTAAATGGATAGCTGTGTCTCCTAGAGGGAAATAGAGCAAAAGAGTGCGGTTTATTCTTTCTCTAGAAAAACATTTTATTTCATGCTGTCTGAACACCATTTTAATAGGTGTGTGACCCATTAGCCTCTGAGTAGTCGCCTATTGGTGTTAGTACTCCGGTGGCTTTTTTTGGGTTGAAGCTGTGCAAGCACCCAGTGATAACATCGGCTTTGACTCGGGTCATTGATTCTGAGCTTAGAATCAACACAGTAATCATTCACTGCTCTAGGCCCTGTAAAATAAAAAACATTTAGGGCAAGGGTCAGCAACCTGCGGCTCTAGGCGGCTCTTTAGCACCCACAAAGTGGCTCCCTGGAGCCTCTTCAAAAAGGTATGAACATAGAAAAAAAAAAACCATAGGCAGGGGAACAGGGGGTGGAGATTTATCAAAAAGAGGAAGGGATCGTAAACATAATATAGATGTGTAGCTGCAACAAAGTGTGCACTGTGGAATGGAAAACCCTACACACGTTACTCACACAATAACAACGCAACAACCAACAACAACATCTATATTTAATGTATAACGGCAGCGTGTAGCAGACACGAGCATTGTCTGTGTTGTTCAAACCGCATCTCAAACACTTTGTGATGTGCACAAATTGTGTCTCATCCTGCATTGCATCTGTTTACAGGCCTCCCCTCTGGCAGACGCTCCTGAGCTGTGCTCACAGACTACCAGGCTTTAGTGCGCTAATTAGATTAATGTGTAATAAAAAAAATATACTTAAAAATATTAAAATTAAATTCATTACAGTGCATGAAAACTTTGCCCTTTGAACCGATCCAGCATATTTGGCAGTTGACACAACATTGCATTTGCACATCCCAGTGTTAAGGATGTAAAATCGTCATTTTCAAATTTAGATACACAGTGAATCGACAGCAATAGGGCTGTTGCATGTGACGTCATGGCTTGACGGCGGCAGACATTTTGCTGGTAACACGTACGCTGAAATATACCTATACCTACTGTTAAGTGGTATATCTTACTACTTCACCTCCATTATATAGGGGGAATACAGTGGACGGAATACAATTGTCAGGCTGCCATCTGCTGCCGATTGATAGCATATCACCATGGATGAATCAATAATAGATAGACCTTTTAAACGGACAAGGATTGCTCTCTGCCTGTTCGTCTGACCGCGATGATACCATCATATTGTCTGCCGCTTCCAAGATGTGACATCACCGTGCAACAGCTCTATTGGCTGACAGCAAATTGGCAAAGGCAATGAACTGATATTTTATACTAGGATTTAGGCAGTGGCTCGGGACCAATGGTGCTTAACCCTATCCCAGCCCATCCTATGATCTCTTGCGTGAGCACCCAGCTACCATCATGCACCGTGCGATCATAATGTCATTTTAACGTTATTTTTTGGGCTCAAGCGCCGTTTTTCATTTGTGACAGGATGAAATCAGAAGCCGGGATGGGATTGTGCAAACCCACGGCACTGCTCGACCTGTGGTCTGAGGGACGTGCTCTTTACCCGCACACCCACCAAGTCTTCCAATCCACAAATAATATTCAAAGATAACAGCTTGTAATATGAAGAGGATTTTTACTTTCTAGAAAAATTGTGATTAAAACTGCATACATTCTAAAAATATGTCTTTTGACATCTTTAGCAAGTATGTTTTCTGTAGGACGTCTGTGGAAGTCTGCACGGCTAAAAAAGCTTTTTCCAAACCCAAGGACTCTTGTTCTTGTGAGGAAAGAGTGATTTCCGCTCATGAAAGTATATGGTCTAAGTTGGAATAATGTGATGCAATACAGTATAACTTGTGTGGAATGATCAACTGGAGACAGGTGGATATGCGCCTGTTCTCAAGGTGGATGTGAATAATGAATAACTGAATATACGCAGCGAGCCCGCGGGGGGACTATAAATCCACGTCTTTGCGCGTGTGAGTGACGCTCTTTTTTTCCGCCGCACTTATACCGGGATTCTGTCGCAACACTCCATCACACCGCGTCCATTACAGCGCGATTGGCACTCAATTAATCGCGGCGCGTGTGAGAGTGCATGCTTATCGGCACCTGCTTGCTGGAGAGGGTGAGATTGCGGCGTGCCAGTGCACCCGGCGCATGCATTAATGCAGGTTACAGAGGGGAGCCAGCGGAATATTTGTAGCGTTGGATTTCCTCCTGCTGTTTATGTGTTATTTATTATTCAGGGGCGGCCGTCTATGCAACTCCAGCCCCCCAGAGAAGGAGAAAGCGGGTGTTGGACAATATCCCAGCTAACCTTGTGGTCACACTAATGTTCACTTTATGATACTTTCGATTATCCTTGTAATAAAATGCAGCGGCATGTGGTAAATACACTGCCATTAAACTTTTTTATTTAAATTTCGAATGCATTGCTTACACAAAACAATCTTTTATGGCTGTTCATTTTGCTGTTATTGTTGTGTAATATTGTTGTGCAAAATGATTATTTGATTGACGGGTTAGAATGTCAGTGGGTAGAAAAGCGTAAATGTAAATGGCAAGGCCTTTCTGTTGTTTGTTAAAGAATTCTAAAAACACCACACCACATATACTTGGAGATTGTCGTGCTAAATTGGGGTCCTAAATGAAAACATTGTACTTTCAAGGGAATGACTAAAGTTGTACAGTGGCGATCTAACTATATTACTAAACTGAATAATGAAGTCACCAATCCAGATTGGATCACTTTTGGATTTTGATCATTTCAGTTATTTTAGATGTGATATGACATTTGAAATGGAAAACAAGGATACAATCATTGTAAATATGTAAAAATTATTATATTTATGTTTGTAATATTATATACATGCAGAAGTTATGCAATCATGTGTATTTCTGATATCATTGGGTATTCTCGGAATCCTTTGAAGCACCTCCCGGTCCCACACTGATGATTCATTATATTCATGTCTTCTGTTCATTCGATTAAAATGGAGCATTGGAATAAAGAGACTGGGACATTTTAACATAATCTGCTGTATAATTTATTTCAACACTATGGTCTTGCAGGAGCTTCAGTCACCAGCTGTATGGATTTCACATGCTGTTAATAAAATGCATTTATCATGAAAATGCTTTTGCCAGATGGCCTGAACTGCACAACTCATGGAGGTCACTGTTGCCATGCTACTGTTCTAGTCTAAGACTAATAAAACAAGTACAAAGGCCAATACAAGGGGGTTATGATTTCGGTGGCATATATTTGTTTGTTGGTTTGTTAAAAAACAAAAAACACTGTGGGTATCGACCCGAGAAACAATCCATTAAAATGTAGCATTGATCGGGATCACGGTATGTTTGTAAACCAATCATATTGAATGTCTTTTGCCATTATATTGGAACAGTAGCCCTTCGTCAAGTGTGAACCCATGCATTGGTAATGTGGTCTGAGGTGTTTCAGTGTGTGGATCACATGCCTACAGTCCATAACGCTGCACCACATTCACCCACCATAAGCCCCTTTTCCACTGGCTTACTTAAGGGCAGCACGGCACACGTCACATACACATCCACCCGGGAAATTGCTTCTTCACGAGCGCATATCGGTCAGGCCACACCAGGTTTCAGGACCCACTAAGGTGTGGGTCCAGAAGGTGGCCATCCATGACCACGTTTGCTGGTCGCCGATTGGTCACACGCCGAGGGGGTGACGCAACGTGGACGGCCAATCACAGGAGTGGGTCGTGTGCCCCGCCCCCTCCTCCCCAGTCTGGCAGGCATCAAAAGAACAAAGGCAGGCAGCAGTGGGGGGGCCGCCACCTTTACCCCCCCTACCACCTTACAGCGGCAACAGTACACAGCCGGTAGTGTTGTGAATTCATGTGTTAATGGCGAGGGGTGTCACACACGCAGGGGTGGGGGTGAGAACATCACAATAGGGTTTTTAAAAAGTCGGCACCATCCCCTCATGGCCGCGTTATGAAAAGTGGAGACACGTTCCCGTTTCCCTGAACTAAACTTAACTGAGATGCGGCAAACTGTGGCCTTAAGGTTTTTTTGTAGTGGAGAAGTGGCTTAAGTACATCAAGAAAATGACGAAGGTTGAGGGACTTTACTAACAAATATGGAAACAGCCAAAACTTTCTGAGAGGCCTTTTGGCCTCATGTCTTTTAAATGAATTGTTTTTCCTCACTATTGTAGTGGTTTGAGCAGACCCAGAGGAAAACAAATCCGCTCTAACCCACACTTGAACCCCAGCGGGCTGTTGTTGCCGTGAGGCAAGAGTGATAACCCTAAGTCAGAATAATGTGATGAAATACAAAACACAGCATAACTGTGTGTGGAATGATCAACTCATGGAGACTGTGGATTCTGAACCTCTGTTTCTGGATCTCTGACTAGGGCAGAAATGGGCAAACTACAAACTATGCTTCGTAATGCTTGTTAATCACACGTGCCCTTGCAATACCCTTATTTTCTCAATAGATTGCACACTGATTTGTTGGATAATATGTTCTGAATATAGGAAAATTATTCCATTGATCTTTTTCAAGTTATGTCGATTTCTTTCATGCTGTACCTTCAACGTGCAAGCTGTATCCCAATCTTCAGATTTGGTATATTACATTACGCGTCCAAATGCTGCTGGTCCGGCCCCTCTGCCAATTCTAGGCATCAGTGTGCCTGCCCTGAGCTTCAATGACCCAAAACTTGACATAGTGTTGAGTTTTGCCTATTTTTGGAAAATAGCTACTTTTACTCTAAGATGCTAACGTGCATTGTTGACATAATTCATGCTGATTATGTTTCTGAACAGGTCGGTGGGCACTTAACTACATCTGGACGAGAGCTAAATCTGGGAAACATACTTTTTCCTGGCAGAATCAAAAATGGCACTGTTATGCAAATATTGACTTGCTGAATTAGCTATAATCAGATCAGAATTAAAAACTGAAGCCTAATAAAATACCCAATTCGTATGTGAATAATTTGAAACCCGTTCAAAAATAACTGACATACAGGCAGGCAGCGTTCGAGTGTTCGGAACTATCCGTGGTTTTGAAACTGGAAGACATGTAAGAGTGTGTGAGTGTGTGTGTGTGTGTGTGTGTGTGTGTGTGTATTAGCCTGGCAAGCCAGTGGTGGGCAGCCGCTACTGCAACGCCCGGGGGGCAACTCCAGATTCCGAGCCAATGCCTTGGCCGGGGGCACTGACTGGACCAAGTTAACTTTTGGTGGTGGGGGAAACCGGTGTGCCCAGAGGAAATCCTTGCAGGTACAAAAACAGGAGTGCTAACCATTGCACCACCGTGCTGCTCCATGACACACAAGCCACTCCCGCCGTAAAAATCTTATGAGAATAATCATTAATTAGTTTGTGTGACTTATTTCCATCAATTCCCGGAATCCAGAGGCTTTGTAAAGTTGCAAAATATTAATTAGAATACAAGAGGATCACCTTCTATGACAGACTTGTCACGGACATCTCTCTTGAATACCCAGAGAGCAGTCCACACGGCGCCAATGAGGTAAGCCTTGTGAAATGCATAGACTCCAACAAGTTTTCCTCACTTCTGCTCCTCTTTTAAACTAAATCACGACTCAATCTGATTTGCTGATCCTGTTTACCCCTGACAAAACACAGTGAGATGATCATGCATGCATGCACATTCTTGGCTTTGCAGGCTATGTGCGTGTGTGTAATGGGGGAGGAACGCTTCGTGACATTGCAAATACAGTGATTGAAACAGACGGTAATGGCTGCACAGATGATAGCTGCAGGCAATTGTCTGGTTTATGTAGTCTGTCACTCCCCGGCGACTAACGGCGACTAACGGTATATATATCTTTATATAAATGCCGACTCTGTGTCTGTGTCTGTCAGTCACAGATAAACTCCCAAACTAGACCATGTAGCTATGAATATATTCTAAATCATCATGAACTCGGTTAGGTTTGTAGATTATGGGTTTTAAAATTTGAAAATTAAACAAAAACATTATTTTAAATATAACATGCGGATGCACTTTCTAGCGGGAATCCTGTGACTTTGAGAGGGGTGGGGCACAGCCACCAGGAAGGAACGTCTCTAGTAACCTCACAACAGCTGACTCGGCATGCAGCGAGACGTTTTTGCGTGTGTATTTCTATTTCAAAAAGATAAAACACTAACACAGAGTTCATTCTAATTCTGTGATTCATGCACAGTAAATTTTGCAGTGTTAACTATGCAGTGTCAATGTTCATTGACTCTTTCAGAGTTATTACAACAACGGAGGGAATTGAATATTTTCTAGTGTTGGTGTTAATTTGTAGAGTTACAAGGCACTGTGTCAATTAGACTCTACAAAGCCTCGCCCAAAGCCCACCCACTTCGTCCTCTCTCAAACTTTAAAGATTTGTGACTCATGCGGCATCCGACCCTTAGCGCAGACCGAGGTTCGGCTCGGACCCCAGGGGTTTGGGTCGCAGTAGCGCTGCTGTGTCGCAGGCCCTCACGCCCTCCGTCCGCTCAGATGCAGACGCCCGTCCCTTCACGGACGTGCCGTCAGTGCTGTACAGTGTTAGCCAGTGTTAATTTTCTTACTCAATTTCGATGTAATTTTACTCTAGAAATTTTACACAATGGAAAGAGTTAATTTAACACCAAATCTGATAAGGACCAAATACACTCAGACACAATTTAACTCATCAAGTGTTGATTTAACACTGCAACATTTACTGTGTACTTGCTCCAAGTCCAAATACAAACGTGTGTGATTGGTGAGGGTCTCAGTAATTAGACCCATGCAGCTCTGTGCTTCACCTCTTGCTGCTGACGTGCAGAAGCTCCAAGTCTTCCCCTCTGCACGACGTTGTCTCAGCCACTCAACTAACATAAGCTGATGAATGAGTCCCCGCCAGCTGGCTCAGCCGTCATTTGCTCTCATAATTTTCATGCACTGAGTACGGCATCATAAACAGTGAATTTTGCGCGGCTAGAAAAGTGTCATGGTGACAAATTCTAATTTTGGATGCCAGTTGGTATCATGTGATTCTGGTGCGAGATTGAGGCAGCTGTACACAGATGTGTTGGGGAAATGCCGCCATTGTTGGCGCATGTGCTGTCTGGGACATGCGTACATGGTTTTTGCATTTTTGTGTTTTTTTTTTTGCTCTGCACACTTTCATGTGTTTATTTGTTAGTTATAAATACATTCTATACAATATAAATGTACAGATATAAAATAAATGACGTATATAAGATTAATTTTAATGTAGTCAAATTGTGAACAATTTTTTAAATGTTGTCTTTCGGTCGCAAGCGCCATTTTCACATTTTTATTGACGGCGTTAGTGTTAAGGAGGATGGGCGAGCGGGGGCGAGTGAACCTGCAGTATATCACTGTGAAGGGAAGCAATCTCACAGAGCTGTGTGTGCTGTGAACTAAGCCACAGGCACAAGACTATGCATGAGGCTGGATTCAGCGGTCTAATCGAATGTGCCACAGAGCCAAGATATGTTTTAATGATTAGTCAACTCTACTGATTGATTGCACCAGTACTGCTGTTGAGCTGTAGATCATCTGAACTATTGTCAGCTTAGTGTTAGTCAGATCAGTCTTTAGCAGAGCATATGAGGTTTATGTATTATGCTTTTTTGTTGTTGTCGCCATGTGTTGCAAAGTTTTTTTTCACTTGAGGACTTGTTATCTCGCCGTTTATGCCCGCATAACGGGCTAATCCTGCACACATCAACGAACAAGAGACTGCAGCAGTAACAAAAAAAAAAATGAAAATCATCATGGAAAGTGAGACATGCTGAGTTAGGGACACTGTATCTTTTACAACATGGCAGTCGTATATCATTTCAACCACGCAGAGCTTTGTTTGCTGGAAGTTGAATATTAGACGAGGGCGCATGGTCGACAGAGACTGTGCGCCATGTGGCACATGCAGCACAAACAACATTCATTAATTTTGCATACATCGGTTATGTGTGCAGGCGCGGGTATGGGTTGTGCAATCATATTACCATCATTATGGTTTTAGCGCTGGCTATGACTGGATAAGATGGTGTACAGTAGAGCTGTCAATGGTTAATCAATAACCAGTTAACCTGCAGTTAATATTTAATTCAGTTTTTTCAAAATATCTGATCTTGGAATTGTTGTACTGGAATTCAATGTCCACAAGCTTATACCAATAAAATAAATATACATATAAAAAAATACAACCAAACTTAATTTTGTTCAATTGTGATAATATTTTGGTCACGCAAGTTAGCAAGGTATTTCGTTTTTTGTTTTTACATTAGATCATATTTTTAGGCTTTAATTATGCTTCTTACTCACGCTTTACCAACCAACTTTAGTTAACTTTGATGATATCGACAGAAGTCGTGGTGACATTTAATCCGTCACCAGTAAATAAATAATAATAAATCAATACCTGGACTTAGAAAGCACCTTTTTGCTACATAGTATACTCAAAGCACTTGCCAACCTGCCAATCAAAAATTCACACTCCAATGGCGACAGCTATGATGCAAAGCCGCCAGACCCATTTGAAGCAATTTGGGGTTCAGTCTATTGGACACTTTTCCATGTACACTATCGTAGCTAGGGCTTGAACAAACCTTTCGGTCTTCAACTCTCGAATGGATAAGTACACCGCAGTGAATCTGTCTCTTAAGACAGTGCACTACAAAGCACATAAACGCAGAGAAACGTGAGTTCGGCATCTTCACCCACCGCTTTGGTGTACGTCTCCTCCCCCTTTCTCCTCTCCTTTCCAGATAATCCTGAATGAAGCTCTAAATGGTCTGAATGGGCCAAAAAAAATCAAATATGAAAAAAACAAAATTTTCTAGCCTGGAAACCAGAACCAACGAGTCGTCCACGCATTGCAAGTGACAAGGTGGTCCGCTGGGTCTGGACCAACCAGGCATACGAATTAGATCGTCGCCCAAATTTTGGCTGTCCAATCAGCGCCCCATTAAGGCGGGCCTTTTTCAAATCAACACGTGGACCTCCCACTTGTCACATCTACGCGCTGTGATTTCTTCGAACCTGCTTAATCCAGACCAAATGATCGTTCTATTTGTGTGCGATATGTGGATAATTATTTTCTTCTACTCCTTTATGCAGGTTTTTAGGCTACTTTCTCACTCCTGTAGGGCACTAGTCCACATATGTCTCTGAATGCACGCACAGTACAACAGTTAGAAAAAAAGAGCCTATCCAAGCATGATGTTAAAGGTCAATCAGCATTTATTTTCCATCACGAATAAAAAGAACCATGCTTACTCATCACACAAGAAATAGACATCGTCAGTCGATTATGGCGCCGCCCGACACGCCGACACGCGTGCTCGCGTATGCATGTGGGCGTGCACGTGAGTTTATATGCATGTATGCATGCATGTGTTTGTGTGTGTTTGTTCGTAAGGCGTAATATAATAATATCAATAATAACAATAATAGGACTATATTTCAAATGTGATAAAAAGTTCCTCCGTCGTCAGAGGGGATATTACAGGTGAATGTAAATGATTATCAGTAATATGGTTGTTACAAACGGACGACACCCATCACATATTTCCATTTCATCTCAGGGGATTAGTTGCCCTGCCCCTAATTATAGGCTACACAGCGTTGGTCCGATCCCTCACTAATTCTCCCTTTGAGTGTAATGGCATATCACTCACGGCGGTAACATGGAAGGAACTTCTTTTAATTGGATATATGCAACATACTGCAGCAGAAAAATATTCTGTGGGTGTTCAAAAAGAACTTAGCGAAACAAGTACCATATATTAGATTCATTAAATCTTTAATGAATCTTCAATTTACCTTGAAAAATGTTCCACTGATGCAAGAAGGTCGACCGAATATTCTTCATCAAATATATTTGAACAGCACAGATTATAATGTAAAGAAGAGGATATCTGCTTTCTAGGGAAAAACATGTGAATTTGCTACATTCAATATAAAATTACATCAAAATAATTTGACGTATTTAGGTAAGATGTTAAAGTAAGATTAAGCGAGTTTCTAGCATATTCCTTCCCTGAGTTTATAGACCATTAGAGTCATTGGTTGGAATAGTGTGTGGTTGGACCAGCGACATGTAACCTTGTTAACTCCTGACTGTAGTGCTGTAAATTGTACAGGAAATATCGGGCTGGTGCATGCATGTATTATATTGATGTTGACGGAGCCTTTACATATCGTTCTGTACAGACTGAGAGATTGCATTTAATCTGAACATTAATGTGCAGTGTGCAAAAAATTTTCACGCCCATTGTGTATATATTTGAAATAAAGCAACAGTTATAATATACAACGAGAAATGCTGGAAAGAACTCAAAATTCTTGCTGAAATTCACGCCCCACCCCCTGCACTTACATTTGAGTTGTGGCGCTACTTTGTATACAGCACTACAGTCATCGTCATCCCCATGTGGGATGTCCAGTGTTGGCTCCAGCCATCTCCGTTCTCGATACAAGTCGAAATCCTGTTGCGATTTCTTCTTGCTTCATCCTTCCTCAGAATGTCTACATAGAGTATGTGTGTGCCTCAGCCTGGGGCTAGTTCCCCTAGGAAAACTTTATTCGCCAGGTCTGCAGCATTGTCTAGACTTGAATGAGACAGCTTCCTTGGCTGTTCAATAGACTGCAGTGTTTTCAAAGTGCAGTTATTGAACAATGTTCACAGCGGCTCAGTACAATCTGGTTTGGCAACCGATTTTGTTGGTGGGCTTTGAGGTTCATTCCTTGTGGCCCCATTGTCCATTCAGTGGGATTGGCTTTCGGTATGCTGGCCATCTGATACAGAGCCTCTTATATTTGTCCTGCTCTTTATGTGAGTTGTGGATGACACTTGCCAATCACACAGGCCAAACAACAATTCCTTTGCTCTATTCCATAGTGAACTTGTAGGAAATGTGTGGCTGTTTACAGGACATTATTTTGGTTCACACTGTGCCTCGGTCTTGTTTATGTAGCGACATTTATTCACCCCTGCAGTGTTTTATTATGTGAGGCCAATAAGGGCAAGCGAGAAATATTTTAAAATGCACAAAAAGTTAAATGAAATGAGACAATTTTAACTGTTTGTAAATGCACTTTGGAAGTGCTACTACAAGTTATGAAACTCTGTACTTCCGCCATAGTAAAGTCGACAGAATGTAGAATTATTGTCATTATTCAATTGTCATTATTTACTTCATGAGAAGTAAATAATAAACAAGTAAATAATAAACAACAGTTGCTTAATACTAACTATGATCTGGACAGGATTTTTGTTTTCATAATGTTTGTTCATGCACCATTATGGTCCAAGGGAAGCGCGCAAACTGTTTTCCGGATGCATCCCAAACACAGAGGCGCACAATTTAAACCAACGCTCAATGTAAACCTTGATATAGGTCCAAACAACGATTTTGCTTTTGAATATCTTTGGCAGGATCCCTTAGATAAAAGGTCATCCAAACAGCAATGATGTGTATCTGATCATAAAATTCAGAGCTTCAGTATCTGGCGTATGACCTCATAATCGTCCTCACCACACTGTTCTGGCACAGGCTACATGTTGCTGGTAAAAAAGGGACATTTAGGAACTCACTTCATTATAATATGGCGTATTATTAATATAAGCAGGCGAATTAGTGTACCCTGTACATTTCGCTCTTTAATTGGATTTATGATATACATGTTTTAGGGTGACAGCAATATTTTCTACTGCTGCCATGTACCACCCAAGTTCAATTTCAATGTGTAGATTCCATCATGTTTCGGTTCATGACCTTGGTGGTCCGAGAAGCAGGTGGTTGAGATAGCGACAGGAAACCATTCCACAATGATAACACTGACACCAAGACACACTCGTCATGGACCAGGGATGTGTCACACAGCCAAGGATGCTTTCGGGCTGCACGATTTCGACTGAAATTACAATCGCATTTGCAAGTTCCTTAGCGAAGGGACCAAAAACATAGTTCCAGTATCCATGTTAAAATATATATTGCAAACAAGTGTATGTATCAGGAATAACGTCTAACCGTAGAGGTACAAATGACAACAGCTACTGACATAATATGATATCTCTACCACCAAAAAAAAAAGAATGTGTTACATTATATTTTTCCAAGACTTCTGTGAAGTATGTGGCACTGAAAAACTTCAAATTAATCGTGTACCGCTACTTTGATGCCATTTTGATGGTTTACCGGTAATCCCAGAAAGCAAACTCAGTCATGGGATGTGGCTGTGTTGAAGCATTTCATGATGTATTTCTATCGGAGAAAAAAAAAAACACCTGGAACACAGAGCTCCATTGTCTCTCTCATCCTTCCTTCCATGGAGAGAGACTGCTGCAAGCACAGTGAATCCACACACAATGCACAAACTTCCCAATAGTTTGCAGGTGTTGACTTCTAGACTCTTGGAACTTTGATAGTTCACTGACTCTGATAGGATAAGGCAAGATCCAGTCAATACCTTTCATTAATATGCAGTGTATATTGAACGGCCTTAAAGTTTTGTGGTTTTCGTGTTAGGACAACATTTGCTTTGTCTTTTAAACATTTATGTGACTGGAATGATAGAGGCTGCTACAACGCCCGTGCATGTAAATAATTGATGCTGAGCCCACGTGAATACTCAATGTTTTACTTGCTGCAAACATTATAAACATTTAAAGAATTGAATCAAATTCTTTCAAATCAAGTGCGCTGTGGCTCAAGACCACAGTGCATGCATCACCGTGAGATCGCTTCCCCACATGGTCATATTCTGCACGTCCGCTAGTCCTCGCTCTCTCATCCCACTTTCAGAATGAAATGGTGCTTGCGCCGAAAAAAAAAAGGAACTAGAAGCGCTCAGAGATTACAAACCTGCGGCAAGGCCATGGGGTCACTGATGCCAAAAAATCTAGACGCTGTTATGTTACTTATAGGCTACAGAAATGCACCAAAATTGAATCACTTGTTCCGTTTGTTCGCTCTTGGTGGTATTCGTTTTATAGTCATAGTCGATCTGCCGGAGGTGGGACACGAACCCCAGTCTCCACCTTGGCAGACCGTAGGGCTAACTGCTACTCTATCTGAGCTGCGTTAGTTCCACATTGCAGTAGAGTGGAGGCAACTGCTGCGTGTTGCTGTGGTTTGTAAAGTCACACAGTTGTCAAACTCAACGCTATTATGTTGTGTTACTTATAGGCTAAGAAACATGTTCCGTTTGTCAACAGACAAACCGACGGGACCAGAAACATATGATTTGAACCTGCGGCACTGCTTGACCTATGGTCTGGGGGATGTGCTCGCTACCCGCTTGGCCACCAAGCGCCTTCAATTCTGTTACTTTTAGGTACTTTAAAATTTCTCAGCACCTGTGGAACTTCTTTTGTCAATATTTGCTTTGTTGGAAGGAGGTTTTAAATTTTGCTAAACAAATAATGTAGGAAAAAATGAAATACTATCTTTCAAGTCTTTCTTGCGTGTGCAGTTTGCAGGTCGCACATGTGATGTCACAAGGAGCATTCTGTAACTATAAGTTACTTTGGTAAGTAACATAAATCTTGATTATTCGTCTCCATGAACGAAAGAGAGAAGCCATGAATCTATAATACCAGTGATCATTAAATCCTCAAAACGTGGAGCGTCTGGGATGTAATGGTTTTGCGTTCACCGCCTCCGTCACGTCCTCCACCGAAACAGATCCCTCATCTTAACGCCAAAACGTTTGTCTGTTGTAAACTGGGGAGAGTCTGAGTCCGAGGCAGTTTACTATTGCATTAAATTCTATTGCCTTCTAGAATTTGATCTGGAACTTTTAGAGCACCTTGGATAACAACAATGCATTTTCAGTCTTTAAGCAAACATCATAGCTATAGTTGTTTTAAATAATTTCCTCCCTGATACTACCCGGCTACAGGTTGTTGGTGACTTTGAGCTCTCACCAACCTCCAAAACAAACAAGAGATGAAGGGAACTTGCTGGAAACATACTTTGTTTTGGAAGTTTTAATTTGATATGTTGACCATGACTGTGGCTGCAGTATAAAATACCCTGGTGACCTTCAGAGATATATAAGAGATAACTGAGTGAAAATGTATCAAACTATTTTTCAATTCATGTTATCTTGCAAGCCGACAGTATATTCTCTACTACAGTCAAATCATGCACTATATGTCATGATGATGAATCATTTTGCTCGCTTACTGCCTAGTGAGATGACTCAGGCTTGCCAAAGTTCCCGAGTAGCTGTTGTAAACGACCATGTAAAGCGGTGATGCATTGGAAGCTCCCCATTTCAAGTTCTGCTCGTCCAGCTGATCGAAAATGCAATGGTAAACCTTATTGTAGATCATCCCTTGTCTTTGCTGTCGTCATCGAAACACACGGCTAAACAATACATCGTGCATTTCCGCTACTATGAATGTCTATGACATCACAATCAACTCAACGAGGCATCGGGGAGAAGAACTCTTGGAGTTATTTAAGCATTTTTTTTTAAATATACTTTTGTTACAGTTGTGAAGGGACAAGAGGAGGACAGGGGTTAGAAAGCTGGATATTTAGGAAACTATCAAGCTTTCATCTGCTCAGTTGAGGAAGTCTTACTGAATGTTCCCTTTGAAAGGGGAAATATTCCTGCTTGGCATTGCTTTGTTTGCCATAGCTGTCCCACCACAGCAGGAAAGTCAGTCTGCCATGTTCCCATCCCACCCACTCCTCCTCTGCCCCAATTCCCCACCAGCAGGGTTCGTAGCCCTCGGCCACACGCTGGCGAGGGACCACACGCCAGCCGGCCTCCTCTCAATCCCCGGACGTCTTGATGACCTGGAACAGCGTGACGTTGTAGAGGACCTGGTGTCCATTATTCCAGGTGTAAAGCACGCGCTCGCGTGGGTTGTAGTCCATCATGGAGATATGAGAGTACTGGTTGTGGAACGGCACGTCTGTGTACTCATATGTCGACGTGTTAGTGTAGTATGCAAAGTACACTTTGGCACCTGCCAGGTGAGAGTTGGTGACGTAGAGCGTGCCGCAGATCATGAAGGACTCGCCGGCACTGCGCTTGGGGAAACCCGTGTCCCAGGTGTCGCGCGGCTCCAGGGTGTGCGGGTCGAGCCGGCTCACGACGATGTTGCCCGCGTTGCCGATGGTGGCGTAGACGGCCCAGAGGCCGCCCTCGTCCGCCATGAGGTCGATGTCGGACGATCCGCCCCACGAGTACGGGAAGGTGTTGTTGTAGCCGGCTCCCACCAGGCTGCGCTGTGCGAGGATGCTGCGCGAGCGGAAGTGGTATTTGACGATGATGTTACTCTGGTGCTTGTTGTAGTACAGCGAACCGTTGAACACCACATGTCCGGTCCCAGCCCAGGGGTGTGGAAGCAGATGCTGCACAAAGTTCTGGCCCTTGGAGAAGTCGCTCATGGTTCGGTACTCCAACACCCGTCGCCCCTTGAAGTAGCCATCCATTGACCACACCTGGAAAATCACAAATACGGTTAGAATCATGAATGAACATTTCCATTAGAATCACAGGTTGCAGAGATGAAGAGGGCTTCCGCTGTTAATCATTGCGCAGTGTTCTGACCAATATTCAAAGATGTTTATGGTGGTAGTTCACCCACCGCATTATTATACAAGGAAGATGGTAACTTGCATGTGCTATTCCACATCAAAATCTTCTGCCGGTTCGTGCCCCACACACTCACAATTGAATCATTTTCAAGTCCATTCCATTTAATCGTACGCCATGGCACATGGAATCTGTGAGTAATTTGGAGTTGCATTTTGCCAGTATTTCAGATTATTTATGCACAGCAAGCGCAGTGGATAATGGATAATCTATCATAAAGCGACCTGTAGCAAGCAAATATGTACATCACAAACAAACAAATATATACATCACAAACAAACAAATATATACATCACAAACAAACAAGCACATAGACATGTCCCACCCATTAGAAAGGATCTGACTGACACCAAAACAACCTAGCATTGAGGGAGGCTAAACTCTGACCCATTCACAACTCACAGGCAATTTGTGCAAGACCTGCGATTCATCACTCTAATCGTGAACCGTAATTCTATCTCTCACCAGCACAATATTCTTTATTACATATCATTTCATATATTATTTATCCTTTTCTGTGGATTTCTAAGCAAAGATATTAAGCCAATGCACAATGTGCACATTACAGACACCTTAGATTTCCATCAAACAGAACTTTTATTATTAAAAATGTGCTGATGTATACCAATTTTCCCATTATACCTCCAGGGAAAACAAAGTTAGATTGACAGTTTTCAGAAAGTTTTGTAAAATTACATTGTTTTTTAATATCCTCATAAAAGAAATCAATATACCTCTTCACATCCAAAAAGCAATCGTGATTTCATTGTGCCTCATTTGACAAGTGTTGAGCGAATATGTGCTATTTCGCTTGTATTATTCACGAAGCAGTGTTTACTGTTTAATGGCAGTTTCCATAGCTGTGTTTGTAATCTCATATCTTACCAGCTAATTGAAGTGCGATGGCAAGACGAGAATTAAAATTACATTGAGATATAGAGTGCAGGGGTCCACGACGCACTTTAATGATGCTGTTCATGTGTGTGTGTGTGTGTGCGCGCGCGCGTACGTTTGACTGAACCAGTGTGTTTTCTTTGTTCTTTCCATTCATCCGTTACAGAAAATCTATTATTTAGCTACGCTGACACTCTCTCTTCCTGTCTCTCTTCATTTAATTGCTCTCTCCATTCCAGTCTCATTCTGTCTTGCCACTTGCAATCTCTCTCTCTCTTTCCCTCTGTCTCTCTCTCTCCCTCTGTCTCTCTCTCTCTCTCTCTCTCTCTCTCTCTCTCAGCCCTCTTCCCATCAGTCTCTCTGTTATCTCTAACTGGGATTCTTTTTCCATCACTCACTCTTTCCCTATGATTGCATCACTCGGATTCCCTCTCTCTCGCTCTCTCTCCTTCTCTCTAGCTCGGCATGCTTCAATAAATTATGAATTACATCTTGCAGCCGCCTTGTGTGAGACCCTAAGAGAGGGAAGGCAGTTATATTTCCAAGAAGAACTTGAATGAAAGTTATTGAGAAAGATCGGTTCGTGGGGCTGGTGTTACCGACAGAGCTATGTCGGCCGGCCTCATCAAAGAAGTTATTAAAGAATGAAAAAATAACTATACTCCAACTTAGCCTCTGTATGCTGAAGGATAAAAGACAACACATGTTCAACTCAGATCATTTACTCTACAAGTGAAAAATACACATTTGCCCCCTTAAAAAGGAAAATACTTTTACCCAGATTCGGTGTGTTAATGCTCAAGGGTAAGTTCATGAACCAAATACATTTTGGACGCCAACACTTTCAAGATGGCCTAACTTCTGACCAGGTGGATGGATTTGCAGCATATTTTAACTTTGTTTTTGGGTATACACCTCTAGCAGTCGGTACGACTGCATAAGCCTGGTCTATCCTCTGATATTAGCTCGGTTGATCTTTCCTGAATGCATGTACTAGTGATTTCTAATATCTGTAGGCTATTCTATGACTAATATGTCATTACTTGTGCTAATTTATCATATGAAGCAAGACATGACTGTATGAGTGGACCAATAACTGGATACACAGCTTGAAATTGTGAACTGTAATATACAAAAAGGCCACAAGATGGTAACAGGCCATGCAATACTATCAGTCCTGCAGTGTTTTTAGTCAATTATAGGCACAGGTTGTGTTCTTGTGTTCAGCAAACCAATAACCTCCATATAGTCATTAGCATAATGAAGTTGGTGCTGACTACATGGCCGTTCCACAAGCATTCATTGTTCAATCTCATGGGACATATATAAAGACATATTTTTGACCAGTTTCCGGTTTACTTCCTGAACTACCCCCGTATATGCTCTTCACTTCCGGTGCCATTTATTTTGCTGTGAATTTGACTATTTTTCAACAGGTCTAATCAGTGGGAACACACACCTACCGCGTTATTTTTAAATGATGATGGTAACTTGCGCTCTGCTATTCCACAGGCTCTCTTGCGGATTTGTGACCCACAAATGCATGAATCAATAATCGGCGCAACCCGTTCCATTTACTCATACTGGTCAAGTTGGAATTACCAGTGGAAGCAGCCATCCCATTGGTCCAGAAGAACATGTGACCACAACGGTGAGTTGCAGTAAGCGGATTATGAAATGTGCGTTTTATGTGACAAATTCATCGACTTTCGTCCACTACGAGGATTTTACATAGGGAAATATACTGACACCGATAGTGCGTTACACCCGGCAGGACAAATGTCAGCCCCCTGTATTTCGTGGGAAAACTCGGCAATTCCGAATGAAAAATATCAGGAGCCCCAACATTCCCATCCTATGAATTGCCACTTTTTTCCCCATGGTTTGAACCCGGCAGCTTATATAACAGTGACGCTAACCTATAGGTTTTTACAGCCGCTACAGGACCCTCTGAATCTATCTTGCAACCTTAGTCATGCGTGGTTAATATGGAATCGTATATCATGACCTATAAAGTATATGGGGCTAACCTTGCAGGTAACAGCAGCATGGATGCATGGCCGTCACTCAGTGACGCCCTGTTCTGCTTGCGTGCCCTTTCATATAGTCTGGTGTGGCTAATATTCAGGCGTTCATTAGGCTTGGGCAATATAACAGTACTATTTCAATATTTTGAAATATTACAATACCATCAAATTGTGAGTATGGCCAGTGGGTCTGTGAAAGGTTGAGTACAAAGTGTCATTTTGTAATGGTGTGTTAATGTATGGTACTAATTTGGTACATGTTCGATTTTGAACATTTTCTTCCATTTTATACCAAATTACAGAAAAACACAAGTGGATTTCATCTTCAAAGTGTATACTGAATGTTTTAAAGCTTCTTGGAAAAGGATAGAGCACAAATATCCCCCTCAGTCAAACCATCAAGCATTGCTGCCATCAAAGTATTTTTGCAAGGACGCGTTAAAAAAGTTCCTGTATCTAAATCATGATCCAGATCATTTCTACATTTTACTGGATTTTAATGGCCGTTTTAATACCCAACTCTAATAAGAAATACTGAGAATCCTTCATTAGCAAACAAGCCAACCAACAAACCAACACACAAACATGCAGCTAAAAACAACATCCTTAGCAATATAGGTAGCAATATACAATATCTTCTGCAGTTTGAACATACACAAGTGTGCCAAGTTGCAGCTGTAGCTGCATCTAGCTAAAACAGCTCACAAAAGGCATTCTCCAATCCATCACACCATTCCATTAATTGCACTCCCCATGACCGGCACAACTTAAGAGTGTTGCTTCCCGCAAAGGTCCCAACACACTCTCACACCCAGTTCACTTCATGCCGGCCAGGAAGATTTTAAAGCTGTGTTTTGAATCGTATTAATGATTAGCCTGAAGTGGACAAAACACGGCACCACACAGCAGTCCCCTGGGTTTGGCCCCTGGGCCAAGTGTTGCCCACCTGTAACCTAGCATATAATTATATCCCACAAACGCAAACCTTCAGGGATCTAAAGGTTTTGTGTCTGCTGCATCCGCCACTGTCAAAGATCCTTCACGGTAACTTTTGGAATGGATTTGTCCTAGATTCTGTGTGTTAATGCTCTAGGGTAGGTTCATGAACTTCTTCGATTTTGGAGGCCGACACTTTCAAGATGGCTGAATTAAAGATGACCAAATGACAGGGTGGATGGATTTGTCCCAGGTTTTTTTTCTTTTCTTTTTTTTTAGCTTTGTTTTCAGGGATACAGCGTTAGCATTAGAGGTGACTGCATAAGCTATGTTTTTTTTTGTGTGTGTGAAGTTATTCTTTGGGCACAAGCGCTGTTTATCGTTCTTTATTGAGAGAGATAGTGACCGGATTAAATCAGAAACTGGGATAAAGAGTCGGGGGAGACATTGCAGAAAAGCCAAAGAGTGTATGTAAACTCGCGGCGCTGCTTGTGGCCTGGGGGACGCGCTCTCTAACCACTCTGTCACCACGCGCCCCCCGGCAATGATATGTTTAAAGCTCTTTAAGATGTTTAAAAGACAACATTTCTTTTCTGCTCTTTGATACATACCTATCTTGGTTCAAAACTCACTCTTCTGCAGAGCAGCATAGCCGTGCCCCAAGGACCCAAGACAGGGGTGAATCTAGAAGCTAAGAACTAAAAATCAAGCAAGCAGGGTGAATGCCCACACGGAGACCACATAGGCATCAGTGGCGGATGCTGGATTTTTAAGGAGGGGAAGCCCAATTTGTCGTCCTGCATCATAAAACGTGTCTATATATACGTAACCCTCCGTTCGTTTTCCAGAAAATAGTCTGTGAACCTGTCGTACCAGCTTGGTGTCTTTTCCAAGGACTTGACCAGTGTCCGCTCAATGGCCAGCAGAGCTAGACTCTACACCTGCAGCTCCAATCATTGCCATTAAAGACAATAGTTTGTCATGTCTTTCAGGAACAGCAAGAAATTACACAGCTTTCCCCTGTTGCTCTGCAAGCCCTGGTTTAAATATAGGACTTGAGGTTCAGACCTCATTCTCCTTGAATCAAAGTACTGACCCTAACTTTTCAATACACTCTGAAATGCCTCCTCTGGAAACACTTGTCTCGACTCATCAATTTCAAAGTGTGTGTGTGATGAAGCAAGTTAGAGTAACTATATTAATTTGATTTTTTTTTAAACCATTACTTTACCCAAAGCAATAATCCGACGAAAGTTACTACTAAACAAAAAACATTGGGTACTTTGTTCCATACCACTCCTCATTTACCTTCAATGTATTCTATTTCAATTTGTTTCAATAATTGTATACACTTTTTATACTC
>OMKY01244415.1:0-18949 GCA_900302395.1 Bregmaceros cantori | reverse complement strand
TGGGTTTTTTGTAGCCGAGAGTAGGATTTTAATCAAGTATTCGTCTTCCTTTTGTATCATATTCTCTACATCTAAATATCCAAGATAAAGTGTTTTACATGTTTTTGGTATTCTGTATCCTATTATTTTCGTCAAGTTATTCCATATCATGTCCCAATATGTGGTAATTTTTGGACATGACCAAAATATATGTGAATGGTCCACATTTAACTCTCCACATCTCCAGCAAGGCTGTTGTGTTGGTAGCATTTGTGCCCTAATCTTAGGGGTTATGAGAAATCTAGTCTAATTCTTCCAATTAAACTCTCGCCACCTTCTTGAACCAGTGGATGTGTGCTGCGTCTTGCAGATTATTGTCCATTCATCGTTACTTATATTTTCATTCAGGTCTCGCACCCATTTCTCCTTCATATACAAAGTGGAGTGTCCCTGCGATGCCATCAAAGTTTTATACAATGTTGAAACGAGTTTGTTCTTACACCCTCCTTGATATGCCCCCACAAAAATATCAATTATTTTGTGTCGTGTCTTAGATTTTATTTCATTCTCATAGTATGCTTTAACTTGTAAATATCTATACCGTTCAGTCTCCTCCAGCCCAAGTCTGTTCACTAGTTTTTCAAAAATGTCCAGTTGGTTCCCATTAACTATGGTACACATTGCTGTTATTATTTGTGACTGTTTGTGGGTAATCTATCGTGACACTACAACCCAAACATGTTCCATAACGACACGAACACACACACGAAAAAAAGAGGGCAACAGAAAGCCCAACCAAAACATTCGCAAAAATGAGATGGAGGAAAAATCTGCTTACCTAGCGGCCCCCCCAGGATACCGACTCCAAAATGTATCCTACCATTACATGTAACTAACAAACAATGCCTCGGCATCCCGTCCCACAGGTAAATCAACCAAAAGTTAAGTGTACAGTTTCGGTTATTATTCTACACACATTCATTTTGGATCGAATGCTGAAAAAATTGAGATATAAGAAAAAAAAGGAGCGTGTATCTATGTTATTGTATTAAGTTCCCTTAGTGAGAAATCCGAGCCGGCAGCCGGTCCAAACCGGCTCCAACCGGCCCCAGTCGGCCGGCCAGTCAGGACCAGTCCAAACCAGCCATCAACCAAGCCGTTCACCGCAGGACGGTTAACATACTGTGTCGAACACTAGTTTATAAATTTTGCCATTTACCTCGCATTCTGCTGTCTTATTTACACTACTAGCCATATAATTTAAGCGGAAACATGTATTGATTGAACACCTTTGTTAACCAACCTTGTGGAAATAACATGTAGATTAAATATTGCCAGCATCTGGAGTAGTGTCAGCAGTGGTAATTTTCCCTCCAGAGCGACCCACGCTCGCATTTGTGTTCCGCGCGGGGCGTCGGTCAGGCTCGGCCGTCCTCACATATGCTGCAGCCTCCTCTGGGTCGGTGAACACTCTGGAGGTGATTCCGTTGAATATTTTGAGTTTTGCCGGGTATATGAAGGCCGACCCCATGCCCTTGTTGTGCAATTCCTTCCTGATGAATCGCATTCTCTGGTCGCTCGTGTGTTTAGAAAAGTCTTCGAAGAAAAGGAGACGGCTTTGTCCGTACCGGAGATTTCCCCCGTTTTTCCTGGCCATTCGTAGTACCTTGTCCTTGTCTGCCCAGGAGAGGAAATGGACAAGGAAAAGGTGCGGTCGACCGCCGTTCGATCACTGCTTCAGTGCTCGGTGTGCGCGTCGTCGCTTTTGTCTCTGTCAGACGCGGGGGCGCTCATCTTCTTCCCTCCCCTCGTCGCTTTGGCTATTGTCGGCTGTCTACTCTTGTTGGCGGCCATCCCGCAATTGGCAAATCAGGAGTAGGAGAGCTCTCCTCCGAATTTTGGTGGTCACAGGAGTTATAAGTTGGCTGCGGCAGTCCAGTCGTGCGCGCAAAAAGTGCACCTATATTGTCCTTTACTCATCAAAATTGTGCCGCTTGGGGCGGGAGCGTTCGGCGCAGCGTCCTAGTACTACTCCGCCATCTTGGATCTCTCGTGGTGAAGTTTTTTTTAGCGCAAAAAACTACAACAAGTATGCAGGGGGCTTCAGACTCCTGCCAGCACGGAAAGCTTGGAGCCTTCACATCCATTATTTACGGGAAAAAACAATGGACGTACGTAGGCTGCTATCTGCAGGTGATTGATAGCACATTACCATGGGTAGATCAAAAATAGAAGACTTTCAAACAAACAATGTTATGCAAATGTCGCTCTTTGTCTGTTTGTCTAACCACGATGGTACCACCAAAATGTCTGCCGCCGCCAAGCTATGACGTCACCATGCCACAGCCCTATTCTAGTCACCACCTGAATGCACGTTTGCCAAAGATCAACTGATGCAATCCTCGAATGGGCATCAATTTGGTAGAAACACACTGTTAGGGTATCTTCACAAACATTGAATTTCTCGTTCCTCAGGCCGTCTTCACAGACTTGGAGATCATGGCTGCCCTGTTTGCAGCAGCAATCCACGATGTCGATCACCCGGGCGTCTCCAACCAGTTCCTCATCAACACAAGTAAGAAGAGATCTCATCAACATCACGAACAAACCTTGATTGTTTGAAACCATGAAGGAGAAAAGTTGGTTTTACTAAAAATGTGAGATATTAGTCTTATCCCAACGAGTCATGGTTTGCCGAATACACCTTGGATCATTTCCCATATCTTCAAAAGTCATCTTGTCAGGTTGATGATCAGACGGTGTGAATGTATTCACCAGGTTTTATTCAGGATACTTCAGGACAATTCAGCAATTGGCACAGGCAGTTACAGAGTGGGACACCCATCGTCCCTTCACGGCACCAGCATCCGAGACTCTCTGGCTCACTTCTCCTGTTCCACCAATTCCAAGGCTCAACCTCTTTTCGGTGTTAGCAAATCATATCACCCGACACCTAGTCAATGCATACAATAATCATACCAGGTGAACATCTGCACTCCGCACCGCAGACAACGAGGTCAATGAGATTATTCTCGGTACTATTTACCAAACAGGCTCTTGGTTGGCCTTCGCCCACATCAAAACCATCAGTGACGAGATTCTCTTTCCTTGGCTCACTGTCCAACAGAACAGATTTCCCTTGGCCTGATACGCATTGCTTGTGTCCTTTAGCCAAACATGTCTCTTCTGCTTGTTGTCTGTCCTTAGCATTGATTCCATAGCAGCTATTCTACCCTACTACCCGACCCTCTATTCTATGAGGGTCTGATATACAGCCTTCTCCTAAATTGTCTAATCTGAACTCTTATCCTCTGCCGCAGAAGTGAGTAGAAGAAGAGAAGTTTCTTTCTACGACTGAACCACACTTTCAAAGTTTCCCCGAGATTTTGGACCAACTGACTTCATTTCTTAAGGCTATTAGGTTTTTTTTCTTTACTTAACTGCTATTTTTTTGGTTACACCGGGACACCTGGAAAAAATGACCCAGGATCGTTTATAGAGCATTTGTTCGTCCAACGTTGGGCAGTAGGCGTCAGTATAGCGATGGTCACAACCCGGTTGCAACGCAGAAGGCGTACGGATTGTGACCATCACATAAGTTAAAAAAAATGCACAAAAAAATAAATAATAAATAATTGCCTTTTACCGAAAGGTAGGGTGGATTGTCCTAATGTGGGCCATTTTTTGCAACTTCCTAATGTGGGACAGTCATTGCTTAAAGCGGAACAGTGACATGTAGTGTTGAACAGTTGAACTTAATGTTAGTGACATTACCATAGTTTGCTTTTACCATAGTTTCACTGACATACATTAGTTTAGGGAGGAGCATTTGGAAATGTTCATTTTGAACATTTTGAACTCATTTCAAATTCTCTCTGAGCAGACTCTGAGCTGGCGTTGATGTACAATGACGAGTCTGTGTTGGAGAACCACCACCTGGCCGTGGGCTTCAAGTTGCTCCATGAAGACAACTGTGACATCTTCCAGAACCTCACCAAGAGACAGCGACAGAGTCTCAGGAAACTGGTCATCGACATGGTGGGTCATCTTCTATGTCCCCAAAGATATAAACATAAAATGTAATTTAGGATTATGGTGGGTCATCTTCTACATCCAGCAATGTTTCAACCTAGGATATCAACATATAAGTACATTTTGTATTGTAGTAGGTCATGTTCTATGTCTAGGGTTGTCCCAACCTAGGACATAAACATATAAGTACATTTTGTATTGTAGTAGGTCATGTTCTATGTCTAGGGTTGTCCCAACCTAGGATATAAACATATAAGTACATTTGTATCGTAGTAGGTCATGTTCTATGTCCAGGGGTTTTTCAACCTAGGGTATAAACATAAAATACAATTTAGGATTATGGTAGGTAATGTTCTATGTTCAGGGGTATTTCAACCTAGGATATAATCATAAAAGTAAATTTAGTATCGTGGTAGGTGATGCTCTATGTTCAGGTGTATTTCAACCAAGGATGATAGATTTAAGACCAGTCAATATTCCCAGTAACCTGGCTTAATCAAAGCTAGAATTCCGTCTGAGGTGGAGAGAAACTGGACATCACTCAGGTAGGAGGTGTGTTGAGTCGCTCTGGTTGAATTCAGAGTCTCGACATCAGTTATACAGAAAGCATGAACTCATCTTTCAGCCAATCACCAGTGTTGTACCCGAATGCGTTCAAAAAACGATAGTTCATGAACTCCTTCATATTTTAGGTGAACGTGTACGAGACGTTAATTTTTTTTTAGCTTATTGAACTGAGCTGTATTTTAGTGCAGAATTTGTTCATATCAGATTTCAAAACCTTTCAGAGCGAAAACACAGCAATAACCCAAAAAACACATTCCTACTGCAAATCTAACTCAGCCCCTAATCTAACCCAACATTAAAACCGTTAAATATTGCCTTTAATTCTAGCTAACAGCAATGTAAAAAAAAAGAACAAAAAAACGAATTAAAAAGTTCATTTGATAGTTCAAAAAGATGACTTATGGACGATGAATGAACAATATTCATTTTACAAGAAATTAACTGGAATTTGAACAAGTTCATGTTAAATGTGAACGAGCACAACACTGCCAATCACAACACAGGAACATTCTTCTATCCAATGTTAATCCAACATTAGGCAATCAACAGTTTAGATAAAGTAGATAGAGAGTAGATAGGGTAGAGAGTTAGATTCTTCGAAGTGGCGGGGCTGAGCTCGGCGGAATGTGAGAGTTACGCTACACAGATACCGCGGCACACTATGGTGTGGAGAGGAATAGAGAATCCTTATAAACGTATTTCTTCATAATAAACACGTTTTGCAGGTTCTGGCCACTGACATGTCGAAGCACATGAGTCTGCTGGCCGACCTGAAGACCATGGTGGAGACCAAGAAGGTGACGAGTTCCGGCGTACTGCTTCTGGACCACTACACGGACCGGATACAGGTGCTGTTCAGAACAGTCAATTACACTACACCGACCGGATACAGGTACATTTCCCAATTTCATCAAAAGTCATCTTACCAGGTTCTCCAATGATCAGACGGTGTGGATGTATTCACCAGGGTTTATTCAGGATACTTCAGGACAATTCAGCAATTGGCACAGGTAGTTACAGCGCGGGACACCCATCGTCTCTCCACGGCATCAGCATCAGAGACTCTCTGGCTCACTTCCCCTGATCCGCTACTTTGAACGTCTTTAGGCTTAACCCCTTTTTGATGTTGGCAAATCAAATCACTCGGCACGTAGTACACTCTTTCAATAATAATAGCAGGTGTCTGTCTGCACACTGCACCACAGACAAGGTAAATAAGATTATTCCCGGTGCTATTTACCAGGCAGGCTTTTGGCTGGCCTTCGCCCACGTCAGTGCCTTTAGCTTACTTCGTTATTACCCGTGTGTTATCCCCAGGTCCTCCGGAACATGGTGCATTGTGCGGACCTAAGCAACCCGACCAAACCCCTGGCCGTGTACCGACAGTGGACGGAGCGCATCATGGAGGAGTTCTTCTGTCAGGGAGACAAGGAGCGAGAACGCGGGATGGAGATCAGTCCCATGTGTGACAAGCATACGGCCTCTGTGGAGAAGAGTCAGGTACAATAAACAACTTCAACCTCATCCATTATAGACAAGTTTAGGCGCCCAAAACAGGAGGCTGACATTTTGTTCCGCCATCTGAAACATACTTCCAGTGTCTGTATAACTGCCTGTGTAAAGTCATCGCAGTGGACCGAGGTGGCTGAATTTGTCACACAAAAGGCACAGCGGTTCAAAATCCGATCACTGGATGTCGCTCTATGACCAATTACACATTATCCACTCTGCTTCACTCGCCACTTTGAATAAATATTGATGAAATACAGTCAAAATCCAACTTATAGTCACTCACCGATGTTATCGCGTGTTCCTTTGGACCAGGGGCGGGCAATTATTTTTTCCATTGGACCACATAAGAAACTGAAAATATATATAATCCACCTATACGTGGATAATATTTAGGCTTTTTGGTACCATGTAAACAGGCTTGTGCGTCTGTTCCCAGGTGGGATTCATCGACTACATCGTGCACCCTCTGTGGGAGACGTGGGGCGACCTGGTGCACCCGGACGCCCAGGACATCCTGGACACCCTGGAGGACAACCGGGACTGGTACCACAGCACCATCCCCCAAAGTCCGTCCCCCCCGGCCTGCTGCTCCTCCCACCAGGGCCCCTGCATGGAACACTTCCACTTCCAGCTCACCCTGGAGGACGGAGGCTCGGGCGGAGCGCCCCGCATCGACCGCGAGGCCGAGCACGATCTTCCGCCCCCGTCTACACTGCAGGTTGGATGCCAGAACCACCACAATCAAGTTTATGGCCATTAACCCCATTTACATGACACCAGAAAACCTTATACATTCATATTACTCAAATGTTTGTGATATTTAAAGGAATGAGTAACGCGTTGCTCATTCCTTCAAGATTATTTCAATTCTCTGTGACAGCAGTAGACTCAGATGGAATTTTAGTTGGGCCTGAAACAACTCTCTCAAGATCAACAGGTAATGAACAAGGTCAGCACAAAAAATAAAAGCAGCACATAAGTTATAAAGTGGCATAGAATCAGCACATGTAACATATCAAGCAGGACTACCCCCTGCATTCAGTACCATCACTGCCTGTGGTAAGAAACTGTTTCTCAGTCTAGAGGTGGTGCGCTGGGTGGGAGGGGTCTGCTACGATGTTTTTGGCCCGTAAAAAGTAGATTAAATTTACTAACCCGCCTTACTTTCTGCGTTACCGGTGTACTTGTTACTTTGTTAGCGCAAAGAAAATCCAGAGGTATAAATTGTATCTTCCTTGCTGCCCAGTAGCTCAGTCAGTTAGGCAGTGCACTGGAAAGCACACATATGCCTTAATGGCCTGGTGAGTCGGTGGTTCGAATCCCACCACCGACATATTTCCTGCATGTCTACCCCCCATCTTCACCTGTTTCCACTAACCCTAATAAATAAAGCTTGGAAAAAAACAGCCTGAATAGGCTGGAAAAAACATTTAAAAAAAATAAAATGTGTATCTTCCAAGTTTTCCAACTCGGCTCATCCGAGTGGATGCAACGACGCCATTGGTCCAGAAGAGCATGTGACAAACTCTGCACCTCAAACTCTTCTGGAAAAACAGGAACAGCTTCTTGACGAGTCTGCGAGAATATATTGTGTATCGTGGGTCGTGGCCACTAGAAAACACCGTGAATTTGTGAGTTGTGTTAATGTGATCACTGTGAGATCGCTTCCCCTCACAGCTCACAGTCATATGCTGCATGTCCGCTCGTCCCAGCTTTCTCGTCCCCCCTTTCACAGGATTGACACACTGTCAATGACAAAGTGAAAATGCGGCAAAAATAAGTAAGTAAATAAATAAATAAATAAATAAAAAGTAATAAAAGTAATCTAGCTTAGTCAGATTACTAGCTAAGTAATCTAAGTAATCTAACTTACTCATAACAAAAGTTATGAGTAATCTCACACAGTTACTTTTTAAAAAAAACTGTGGCAATACTAACCTGGCAAGTCCAGAACAAATGAATCGTCCACGCATCACACACGACTAGAACGATAATTTGGTCTGGAGTAAATAGGCTCTGAAAAAATGTAAAAAAAAGTGTCAATCAAATCATGTTATAAAATCACAGCTCACTAGATGTGACAAGTGTCATGCAGGCTGACACCTCGATGCAAACAACGCCCGCCTTGAATTTGGACGACAATCTGATTTGTCTGTCTGGTTGTTCCAGACCAGAGATGGCAAAAGTACCTGAATTTCTAACTCAAGTAAAAGTAAAATGCATTTGTGAAAAAACAACTTTAGCACGACTACAAAGTACCGATCCAAATATCTACTCAAGTTGAGTAAAAAGTACAGGCTCAAAAACGTATTCAAAATGTATTTGTACAGTCTCTAAAATGTATTTAAATGTATGTAATTTTTGAAAGTGTAAAGTACATATAAAAGGCACTTTTTCAATGCTAGTTTTACAATGTTTGAATGTTTGAATAAATTGCTAAAAACCTGGCCTAACTTACTTCATTTACATTCTTACATTCATTTTCCCACTGCCGAACATTGAAATTACCATCTGAAACATTCTCAAATCATGTTCATAGGCCCAACTCTTAATAAAAACGCAAAAAAAGAATGAGCCTGTGTTTGGGAAAAGTAAGGAGTAGAAGCACCGATATTTTTGTTAAAAACTCTACTCAGTACAAATTTAAAAATCATCAGAGAAAAATGTACTTCTAAAAATACAGATAGTTGAAAAATTCTACTTAAGTACGGTACTTAAGTATTTGTTCTTCGTTACTTGCCATCTCTGGTCCAGACCCGCTGGACTGTCTAGTCTTGTGCGATGTGTGGATGATTCGGTAGATCTGGTTTGCCATTCAATGGCATCTATAGTGTGTAGATGACAGAGTCTTTCTTTCCCCAGCCTTTGATCGAGCCGTCCCTACCAGAGGAACTGGACAGCGCCGGCACGGCAGCATCGCATGGAATAACAGAAGAAGAGGAGGAAGAGGAAGAGTGTGATGCGGCGGAGGACGAGAGTGAGATGGCCATGGAGGAAGGAGACGAGGAGAGCGGAGGCGACTCGCGGAGCAAGTCGCCGCACCTACTGGAGGTGCCCGAGTCCGTGGAGCGGCTCTCGGACGTCTCCACCAGTCCCGGAGACGAGGAAGAAGAGGAGTTGGATGAAGACTCGTCTTCGCCCGTGGAGGACACATGATGACTGGTCACTCTCCGCTGGGTGGTGAAGCACATGCCGCATGTGGCGATGCAGTTTGAGGGCGGGGGGCTGGCAACACGCTCCCCCCCCCTGAGACCACGATAAAAGTGGTGTTTTGAATCTATTTTTAAAAAGGGAATTACCAACTGAAGAAGCGCTAGGTACACAACAGCTGTAGATTTTGTGGATTGTCGTAGCACCCTGGAGACACACGCACGGACATGCAACGCCTGCGTGTACACTTTGGTACACGCCCGTACTAAGCTGACAAACTGGTGTATATTCACACACACACACACTCACAAGATTAACCATCTCCTGATGTTGAAATCCAGCTGTCTTAAGAATTTACCGACGTCATCCATATCTAAGCCAAATTTGTCATCAATCGGTCTGTTTCATGGCTATCTTACAAAAAAAGTAATGCTATTTGAGCCTGTCGTTTCTGTAGGCAATTTCATCAATTGAGTTAAAAAAACTCAAAACTCAAAATCAGAGTTTGTGGTTTCGCTGTCCCTGCCGCATATACGGCAATGTGGACTATTTCTGTTTTTCTTTGTCTCTGCTGAGGCCCACGGCAGAATATCCAGTGAATTCCCGGAATTCAGTCATTTTTATTGCTAAATGTCATGCAAACGGCATGCACATGGCCGAGACCACCTAATAGCAGAGTGCTCAGCTCGGATGATTTAGCGTGTGGTAGGACTCGCATGATGCGTTCACAGCTACTGGGATAAATGTGAAGCGAGTTCCATCTCGGTTAAACCGAGACAGACGTGGGATAAACACACACGTTTGAATACGCGCTTGAGGGCAGGGACAGCTGTAGTCACACACACAGACATTCACACAGACATTCTAAACACACACACACACAAGTCGGCACAGTAACAGTATGAGGTGTGTGTATGTTTGTGTGTGCAGGGTTGGGAAGTTGACTTTTGGGGAAGTTTACAGCGCTAAGCGTTTTAATGTCATTGGCGTCAACGTCATTCCATTTACGCTAAATAGGCAGCCCGTCTGCCGTTTAATGCGGCGGGTGTCCACCGGTCGTGCACTGGGTTTCTGGTCGTTTTTAGGGCATCAGCACTGAAATCTAAAGCCGTGACTCCTCGGAGAACTCTAATAAATGAAATATTTTGCTTACAAGGGGACACAGCATAATGCCCGTGTCTCCACGGAATGGTCCGGACCCCCATCCAACCATCCCTGTTCAATGCCATGTGTGAACCGAAGACATGACGCGCGCGGGATTTTCCCCTGGGGGAACCCCCACTTAGAGGCGCTTCGCGCTGATCAATCAGCGCGTTGCGCATTTGCATCGCCCATTCAGTTCGAAGGAGTGGCTGACCAATCAGTGGCCCTACAACCTGCGGACGCGACGCCTCGGACTACCTCTCGAGCAGGCACGAAAATTTCTACCGGTTCCATGGTACCGGTGTTGTGGAGACACAATTTAAGCGGATAATCCCGAACACTCCAGCTCCCTATGGGTGCAGTGGAACCAGGGCTTAAGTAACAACCCTGGACAGTGTCTATACTAAAAATGCTAGGCAAATGATTTGTTAGGAATAATTTGATTCAAGTTTTTTTTTTTTTTTTAAGTAATACAAAATACGAACCTCTGCCCAACCCTGTGTGTTTGTGCGTGTGTGAGAGTGTGTGTGTCTGTGTGTGTGTGTTCATCACACAACATCAGAGGTGCATTAAAGTGTTTCGGTGTAGGAGTGTAAAGGGTGTAATAATATTTAGGGATAAAGCCATGCGTTGTTCTGTTCTCAACCCTCTACAACAATCCTCTCATATTTTTGGCCATTTACACACATGAGAACTCGACACACACACACAGACACACACGAGAACTCGACACACACACAAACACACACACATACACATGAGAACCTGACACACACACACACACACACACACACACACACACACACACACACACATACAGATGACAGTAATTTTTTTTTCCATTTCTGTCGGAAAATTAAAATTCCAAAGGATTTCTATCTCACTCTCTATGGAAGGATTTATCTCAAGTGCGGAAGCAGTTCGCACGGACAAAGACGATGATGTAACCCCACCCCCCCACATCTCTTCTTCTTCTCCCTTTATAAGGACGCAGCGTTACTCGTGCAAGATGGCGCGGTGCCTTTCTGTTGTGAAGCAATGCATTGTGGGGAAAGTGATTTTTTTTTGCTTGTGTGTGTGTTTTTTCACGAGTCTAGGATGGACATTTGTTAACCAGTCTCTTTCAGAGGCGGGCCCACTGACATTCACCGTAAGAGAGCCATCACAGGTGATATCCCGGAAAAAACTATACTGGAAAAAAAAAGTTTTGTATTTGCATAGCTCAGCTCAGGCCTCTAACAGTGAAAATCTGTGGAGATCTGCCGCCCTTTAAGATGTACAGTGGGATCTATTGTATCTCCCTACTTCCTATAGAGTGCACTCGCTTATAGTGCACTTAACAGCAACAGCCGAGATTTCACTAGAGTGGTGTCGTCAAAATTATTTTAACATAAAATTCAACAGACAAAAAGTCAAAAGTACTTACATTTATAGCTATTTGCCGTGACTAAATGGTGCGCGCCCACTGCACTACAAGGATGGCCACAAGAGGGCAGTCTATCTCTACCTTGCTTCACCATGATGACACTACCAAGCAATTCAAATGCAACGTTTTTTTTAAATATGTCTATTTAAAAATACTGTATTTGTTACAGTATTTATTACAGTATTTGTTATGGGCTTTCCCCATCTCAAACAGCAGTTCGATGCTACTTCTTGCGCAGTCGTAGCGTCTATCTCTGAGGAGACTGGTTACCTGGGTACCCACTGGTTACCATGGTGGTAACCAGTGGTTACTAGGAGCGTGTTCTGTTGATGGTCTTCCATGGTTGAAAATACTACAGTGAATTACTAGTATATAGTGATGCACAATATTGTTTTTTTATCCAATATCTTGATATTGTATGATTCTAATTCCCAATGCCGATCTGATAATCAATATTAACCAATGTGATACTGTATTAGTATGTCAGTATAGTATTACAATTATTTAAGCAACAGCCTCTGAAGAGAATAATGAATGAAAATAAACAAGTTATTGCATTTTTTCGAATAACACCGCTGAGCTTTATTGCAAAAAAATATATAGATTTGTGTGCCGTAACCCTTCTGTCCACCGGAGGACGCCACCTCTCGGGTCATATGAAGGAGGCATATAGTGACGGCATATAGTGCCACCTAGTGGCTATAACTAAAGAATGGAAACAAATAGAAGCAAGCATTCTTTTTTTTTCTGATGATGAAGAAGAGTCTGAAGATTCCTTTGTGTTTTGATGACACAAACACAGAACATTTCTATGGATATTGAAGAAACACTCCCATGTTGTTGAAAAAAACCCTAGCACTGGGACGTGCTGAATTTGAAAAGTGTTGGCACTGGATGAGTTAAGTGCATTGCAGCAGAAAATGTCTTTTCTGCTGCATGTATTAATAACATAAATGTCTCATTTATGTTATTAATACCAACGCTTTTCCACCAAGGTACAACATGTGACCATACTTTGGTCACAATTTTGTCATTTGAACGATACTGAATACCGAAATGTACTGGTATTGCATTTAGCATTAGCATAGAAACCGGCAGGGGACAATATCGTGCATCGATACTAGGTTGTTATTCATTGTTTTTTACTGAATACAACTGTCACAATATACTGGCTGACAGCAGCTGGCCATTGTTGATTTCCGTTTGAATGCAACGACAACATCTGTAGAGAAACATATGTGCTTTGACTCAATATACAACATATTGACACCTTCCTGAAGAAATGTTGGGTTTCTTGTCATTGAAACATTAATATTATGATAACGGTTCTAATTGTTATGCTACTTTTTGAAATATTGTAACGCCACAAGGTTTTTTTCTTTGTTTTTATTTCAACAGTTGGTTTGTGTACCTTAAAATAAAAGCAGCCTTCTGTTTAGAAACCGCTGTTGTATGAATAGAGGTTTATATTCCCCTTCGCACTGGCGCTCTCAAAGTAAAATGTTGCACTATGAACACTGAAGGAAGAAAAATAATTTTACAAGGACTGAACTGAAATATAAACTAGTTCATTACACACACATAGAAGCAGATGGCTGTTACGACGCAACTTAGAAATGGTTGTCAAATATAGCTAATTATTTTAGGAAGGTGGCAATATGTAAAGTTGTGAAATTACAGTGCAATCACACAGACGCATGCACACACGCACACATACTTTTCTTTTTTTAAATACTTTGCAGAAATAAGCCATGCTACTTTCACTTGCCTTTGTTTTTGCCTTTGTTGGATTCTAACGCCATATTCTACAAACAGTGGACAGCTATTTTTTTCTCAAGGCGCTTGTCATGTTTTTTCTCTAATTGTTTGTTTGTTTTGTTTGTTTCAAGACACAATCTGCAGTTTTTCACGGTTACAAACAAAGTTTGTGAGAATTCTCACAAACAAAATCAAACATGAGCCATTCAGAGATGAAGCTGTAGGTGAGTTCGCTCTTGGATTTTATTCTAAATTGTGCCACATCTTTATTATTATTTTTTTTATATTGCGCGCGTGTTGTCTTTCAGTTTGAAGCTCTCATTCAATCATTGCCACCACTTTCATACGTTTCTCATCCGACTGAGCTTGGACTCACTCCATCCGAGTATTCTCTTCCAGTTATGGGTGGCCAATGTCTTGCTTTATGTTTTGTCTTTGTTTTTCTTTTCCTTCTTTTGATGTATTCTGCCTGCGTGGTTACGGACTGCAAGCCTAAATCCATAACCACGCCCCAGGCAACTCGCACTTCAGCAAATGACGCAATTGTGCCGACCGCGGCAATTTTCCATCTCCGAGCTTGCATTGTACCATGTAATCCTAACCCCTACCCTAACCCTAACCCCTACCCTAGCCTAAACCTAACCCCTACCCTAACCCCTAAACCTAACCCCTAATCCGTTAAAAAAAGATGCAAAGAAATAAGCGCTACTGGGAATCGAACTCAGGACGATGCCTTGAAGGGCAAGCATTCTCCTACTGCGCTCAAGTGGCTGATGCTTATTTCAGTAGCAGACAGCCTTAAGTTGCTGTCCACCCGTTGCATTCTTTGGCGATCGGTGGGGCTGATGCGTCATAGCGAAGAACGGATGCTTCGGGGGCGGGGTTATGGATTTAGGCTTGCAATCTGTAATCAGGCATTCTGCGTGCTTTCATTTGTTTTTTTATATTTTGGGACATCTCTGTTTGTTTTCACCGTTTTTTTTTTTTTCAGTTAATTACTTTTATCGATTTTATCTTGCTGAGTCACTTTCTTATTGTTATTCAGGAGCACTTTTTTAATGCGTTTTCGCGCCCCATTTGGTCTATTTTTAGCTTTATTCAGGATTCGCTGGAAAGGAGTGAAGGGTACAAGGAGACATGCAGCAAATCTGTCAGTGAGAGGAAGTGAACCCACAACTCTCTGTGCCGCATACGTGTGCTTTGTAGTGCACTGTCTTTACAGACTGAGCTACTGAAGTGCCCTGATTGGTCACCTGTAGGATTTAATAATAATAGCTGTGTGGTGGTTGGGTGGGGAACAGAATGGTAACCCACTCTTTAGAGTCACTGTGAAGAAATATTTCATGTGGTCTTACAGAGTATGTGCCGGTAAATTTCCATTTATGAAGAAACGCTGTGTTTCAATTTGCGTATTGCCAAAGTGCACTACACTTCAGCACTATTTACGCAGAGAAGTGCTGTTCCAAATGTAATGGTTGAGGTGAACTTGCAACAACCACTCGAGAAAAAAAAAGGATAACATACATTTTTACGGCGTTGCAGCCACCACAACAGTGCCTGCACCCACCCCTCCCCCCTCCATTTTCCAGTCAAAATGGCGTATTCAAAGTGTTGAAGTGGGCCAATTGGAACAATTGGAACCCAAATACTGAAGCCATAGGATCCGTCATTGTTCCATACTAGGTTTTCCAATTCTCTATTCAAAAGTATTTATCAGAAGTTGTTCAATGCCTACGATTAAGCTACATGCACAATATTGTACGGGCCTGGATGAGGCATTCTAACAGACAGCGCTGCAAAGCCAGCCTGACAAAAAAAAACTATATTTTTTGAATTAACCCTATGGTGAACGCAATTTCTAGTGGGTGAGCTGCGACTTTAAGAGGGGGCGGAGCTGAGAGCGACTGGGTACACAGCTACTGCAAATTTAACTCAGTTACTCAGTCATTACGGGATGGTTGAGGCAACAGAGCAGCTATAGACGAGTTTACGTGCGAAACACTGGTGGAAATCATTTTGTCCCGCCGTTCTGCAGGTCACTTCCAGTGCCTTATTGTTGCCTATGCCAACTGTGTTACTGGACCGAGGTCCGAGCACACAAAACACACAAAATGCACGCCAGTTCAAAATCCGACCACTAGGTGTTGGTCTGCGACGAGTTACACATCACACCACTCGCTCCGTTCGTAATTTTGTATAAATATTGATTAAATACAGTCAAAATCCGACTTATTGTGGTCACATATTCTTCTGGACCAATAGGCTGGCTGTTTCTTCTCGTTATTCCAAAAGGAATGAGAAAATGGAACGAGTTGCACTGATTATTAAATCATGTGTTTGTGGGTCACAGATCCACACGATAACATTTGGGTGAGGAATAGCACACCGCAAGTTACCACCATAATTTTTAAAAAACCCTGTAGGTGTGTGCTCCCACCGAATAAACATGATAGAAAAATAGCCAAATACGCAGCAAGTAAATGACACAGGAAGTGACGTTCAGAGACCAGAAGTACCCCCCGAACTTGTCTATAAAGATGAAGAAAGCATAAATGCATCCATTTCCCAAAGTTTTTACTTTATTCATATTTTCACATTAATTGCAGCAGTTATTTTTGGACTCTACCCATTATTGATGTCCTTCTCAGCTTTTTTGCCTTAACATAAAAAATAAGTATCATTTTTTTTTTCAATTTCTGTGGCTGTGGTCGCATTGTAAGCTAGACCAGTGACTTTTGTTACTTACGTGATACGTTTCACGCAACATTTGGATTTGGTGTTGTTTTTTCTATGTTTTTTTTTTGTTTTGTTTCACATGTCAAAGAATGTCGGCCAGGAATCATCAGTCTTGTATGAAAAAAAAAACACTCGTCATTCACTTACAGTTTCGTCAGTGCTTGCACTTTGTGTAAGCAATGTGTAATGTGCAATAAATTATTGTGACGATGTTAGTTGGTTTAGGAGGTAATCCACAGGATACGCGCACTGCCATTGAATTACTTGGGGACCTCTGGTAATTTGCAATTACCCGCTGACATCTGTGTTATTTTGTCGCACGTTCTGATGGGATAAGCAGAAACCGGTCTTTAGCTCAATTTAAAAGACATTATGCATGTGCCGTATTTTCGCTTGCCTTCACGTGCAGACTTCACCCTCACACACACATGCGCGTGCATGTGTGTATTAACAAAGTTAAACAAATTTAGAATTCAAACCATTGTGGTGTTTTGCCGAATCACAGTAGGTAACTCGCAGTGAATTATCACGGACATCGCACATCTCCTGTCACAGGTTTTGGAAAGTATGAATTCAAGGTGATGGAAACATAGTAACAACAACTATCTAATCAGTAGTCCATGGCCTCATCTTCTGACGATGTACTCATCTCAGTATCGGCTGGTTCAGGGTCCACCGGGGCGGATTCGGGTTCTGGTGGGGAGTCCTGGAGGTCAGGCTGCAGACAGGACAGACACCACCCAGAATTAGTCAAACTCCAGAACACGAACAATAATCCACTTCATTGAAGTTTTGAATCATAATGTGACGAGGTTTGACATGCTGCAGCTGGGGGCGCTGGGTCCCTCACGGACGATCCATCCCCTGCCTATGCTGCTGCTCTGCGGACGATGCTCTCCATTTGTCCGGCTCGTCCCACTGACTCGTAACATTTCCACGTCAAATGAAACTCGGACGTCCCTCTGCAATTTTTCCGAATTACCAGGGGTCCTTTGGTAATAAAAGTCCAGTGCAAATTCGGCTAAAAACATATGTACAGGGGTGACCGAATAGCAAATTCTTATTCTTATCTTCTTAAAAAATTTTGCACATTCACACGCCAATGGCTGAATGAAATGGTGCCTAACCACAAACCATTGGGACCCAAACCACCAACCTCTAGGTCTCCAAGCATCTGCTTGTTGGAAACGCCGCACTTCCAACTGAGCTACAGCCAGTCCCTATTTATGAGTAGGCTGGCAAGCCAGAACAAATGAATGGTCCACGTGACTAGAGCGACCATTTGGTCTGGATTAAGCAGGCTCGGAAAAAAAGTGTCAGAAACCTGCCAGGCTAATTTATGAGGGGATTATTTTCATGTCGGTACAGAATAAGGAATAGTTTCAAACATTCACCTCAGCCTGAGTACACACACACGGACATTCAGACTGAAATTAATATTATGTCACTAACTTGAGTTTCTGCTGGTCATTAACTGATTTTATGTGCATCAAGAGACATGTTGCAATTCTTGAATGATCCCCTAGGGGGTCTGGAGAGAGAGAGTATTTTGAAAGACTCAACAAGTTGTGATTGTGTTTTCTTTATTTTTCTGTTGTTGTTTCTTTGTAGTTAATTAATGAAATAACTGTCATAACTTTTTTGTGGCTTTGCCTTATGTCATAATCTATCAAAACAATTTGATTGCCATAATAACACGATACTGTAGCAATTGTTTCTTGAAACGGGGTTAACTTAACTCCTGCCATGGTTTTAAAAAGGGACGCAGACAGTGTGACAGCCTTTTATTAGACTACATTATTATATCTCACGCTTTGTTTTCCTGTTTTGTTTGCTGCGTCGATTCGTCATTCTCGCACGGTGTTGAACGGGGTACAGAGGCACCAAGGATGTGTACATATTGTGTCATATTTGTCCACGGCTGACTGTTTCTGTAACGGAGGCTGTGTAGGGTGCAGCGTTGTCGTTGCAGATCGTTGTCGAATGAAGAACTTGTTCACTCGACAAAGGAACTCAGGGGAACTCCGGTGAACCCTCCACATGTCCAACCAGGAGTCGTGTTGTACCACGCCTTCTTGTGAGAGGTCAGTGAAGGGAGAAAACTATTTTATTTTAAAAAGAAAAAGAATCGTTATGAAATTGACGAGCTCCGCCGCCCTCCTCATCCACTCGGCTCAACTCATCCGTATTTTCTGAATCTCCTGTTTTTTACACTCATCCTCATCTACTTATGTCCTTATATATTGACTATATTATGCTTAAACATTCTTTTTAAATGACAGAGTCAAGATTTTTTATCTACCTCGACAGTTTTGACCGCCATTCTGCGACCATCTTCATGATAGCATCATCCTGTTGGCATGCTAACGCCTCTGCTTCATCACATCCTTGCGGGCATGGTTCGGCCGGTGTTCCCACCAGCCGGACTCCGCCTATCCCCCTGCTGGGGCCGTTGTAGAAGAGAATCCCACACATACTAGACCAAGGGTTCCCAACCTTTTTCATCACAAGGACCCCCTTTCCCAGCCCAAAGCAACTTGCGGACCCCTAAAAAAAATTACATATATATTATATATACATATATATATATACATATATACATACACATACATACATACATATACACACACATACACACACACACAC
>OMKY01244412.1:0-10856 GCA_900302395.1 Bregmaceros cantori | reverse complement strand
TGTGTGTGTGTGTGTGTGTGTGTGTGTGTGTGTGTGTGTGTGTGTGTGTGTGCAGCAGGTAGGTGCACGTGTGTGTGCTGCAGGCCGGTGTGCGTGTGGCTTGGTGTGTGTGTGTGGGGGGGGGGAGGGTGGGTGTGTCTGTGTGTATAGCAGGTCGGTGCGTGTGTCTGTGTGTATAGCAGGTCGGTGCATGTGGCTTGGTGTGTGTCTGTGTGTATAGCAGGTCGGTGCATGTGGCTTGGTGTGTGTGTTTGTGTGTCAGTTTATAATCAAGTCAATTTTAGCTGACATAACGTAAATTAAGCTCAAGGATCTCCAGTAAAACGCACACGTAGTTAAAGGTGCAGTAGCAGATGTATGTAGTACTATCCAAGATGACGACGTAAACAACAACAAAGTTAGATTACTTTAGTTAGATTACTTTAGTTACCTTTAGCTAATGTTCATTGCATTCAGTAGCAGCAGAGTGCTGACCCACCTTAGAAGAAGCCAACTAGTTTTGCTAAAACTCACTTCTGTTATGATTCCTAGTGCATTGGGCAGAGTACCCAGTTGTTGACCGTTACCCTTAGCAGTTACATGTTTGTTTGAGCACTTTTTAAAGCTTATCTTTTTAAAAACACACACTGCAGGCAGTGTTTCCACGTTAAAATTCTGCTGCAGACTGTTCCATAAAAACGGGCCATAATGGGAGAATGCATTTTTTTTCCAAGTTCAGTCTTCATAAAAGGAATATTTAAAATAAACGTATTTGTTGCTGGTCTGGTGTTAAAAGTGCATGTATAGAAAGACAGAAGTCTTTTATATTTGATGAACGTTACATGAACATAACAGGTAGCATAAGGACGGTGCTGTCTCTGGGCAGTGAGTGAGACAACGTGATGCACTTAGTGTTTCGTCTTTGCATTCTGCAGGTTTTCTAACTTGTTGCTAAAATGCCTCCAATTCACGGCTCAGGTTGAATGGCGTGTCTGAATGGCAGGCAGTATAATTGTGTGACCTTGTTGAAAAGGCGACGGCTACATTTTGCTTTAAAAAAATAAAAAGGATCCCCAATAGAAAAAAAAAATCAGAAACCAGAAAAAAGTCCTTTGTGGAGACGTGAAAATTGCTCAGTGAATAGGAATAGGTGAAAAGTTGAAAATGAGTATTTGCTTTTCCCAGGCAAGCTCTGGAGGACATTCACCAAACACCTGTTATTATGTGAATGCACAGGTGTGTGTGCCTGTCTGTGTGTGCCTCTGTGTGTGTGTGTGTGTGTGTTCTGAAAGCTGTCAAATTTTCAGGGTTCTTCTACTGCAACCTCCCACACCCCTGACACAATGACATCTTAGGCTAGATCCACGAAACTAATCAAAACAAACATGGATTTGAAAAAAGTCTGACCACCCACAGTGGATCTGAAATGTGGACACAACGTCAATTGAAAACGGTGCTAAAAGAAGCAAGGAGCATGCGTATTGAATTAGGATCCAGCGATCACGTGACTTGTATTCGAGTCCGCTTCCAACCTCATCGCATTGGTTGCAGAGGGAGGAGCTCATTATGCGTAATAGGTGCGGCCTCGAATGTCAACAGCTCGTTGACATTCGTCGTCCAGACCAACAGCAGCCATCCTTGTCCAAGATTGCGGTAAGGTTGCATTTGGGGAAACGAAATGCTCCCTATCCCCTACTCCCTACTCCCCCATATAGTGCACTCACTTATAGTGCACTCAACAGCAACGGCCAAGATTTCGGACACTAGAGATGGTGCTGTCAAAATTATTATAGAATATAATTATAAAAAATATAATTATAAAATTGAACAATCATCAGAAAAAGTCAGAAGTACTTACATTTATAACGATTTTCCGCAGTCGGTCGATATTTACTCCCACCGCGCCTAAGTTTAGAACATTTTTAAAACGTCTCGCAATGCATTATGGGTTATATTGCCTCGTCTAGGGTACATCCGATGCTCACTACTTTTTGCAGTGTATTGTGGAATACTTTCAGTACACTCTATAGGGTACATGGAGAATTTGGACACCCCTACAAAATGGCGTGCGCCCCATGTAGTGCACTATATGGGGGATAGGGAGCGATTTCGGACACAGCCTGTGTGTTTGAAAGTCAATTACATACATTTTAGACATTAAATGGAATACATAAGTATCTTCCAGAACAAAAACAAAATGAATAAGGGGCGCGTGGTGGCAGAGTGGCTATAGAGCGCGTGCCCCAGAACATAGGTTTGAGCAGAGCCGTGATCTACGGGATCTAATCTCCTCTCCGGCTTTTCTTCATCTCAGTTTCACGATTTAATCCAATCACTACCTCCCTCAATAAAGAATGAAAAAATTATAATTGAAATTATTTCTAAAAATACATATCACTACCTACCTCAGGTAAGGGTTGTCTTGGCTCAGTAATGCCCTGGTTGGAGTCGGTTTTTAAAGCGTTAATTAAAAGCTGTTGAGTTGGAAGCATGTGCCGGATGCGGGGGAGGAAGGACGACTTAGGGGACCACCGCAGAGCGAGCATACGTCAGACAGATGCACCTTGAAGCAGGGGGTCGCCTTTAAGATGCCGAGACTAAAAGGAATGCCTGGTTGCAGGTTTCGTATTTTGGGTCCAAGAATGTTTTATTTAGATATACTTAAGCATGTCTTTATAATGTTTAACTACAGGTATGCAGTCGGTGCCGACTGCTAAAGAGATCTCCCTGAAACGTGATGGAAGCATCAGTAAAACTATTATTGTAGAGAGAGAGAGAGAGAGAGAGAGAGAGACTTGTGCGCCTGAGACCGAGAGAGCCCGAGAGAGAGAGAGACAGGGAGCGAAACCGACGTTTTTTATAAGTAACATTATCATACTGATTCACCAACTCACCGATAGATCGCTGGGACTAGACTTCCGGATCAGTGGGCCACTGGGAAATGTAGTTGGCATGTTCGCCGGTGGCGTCAATTGCAATCGCACTACTGTACGAACACTTACATTGATAATGGGTTGCCACACAAACTGCTAGCACTAACAGTACTATGTTTTTGTACCACTACTAATATTTGTCAAATGATTTCAATGTTGCATTCGCGTTGATGCGTCCGAGATTCCTCACAGCGTTGCGTGTAGAACCACGTGACCACATAAGGACCAGCGGGGCAGCCGCATTATCTCGGAGGCTCCAACTTGTATCTTAATGAAACGTGCTGGTGCGCACAACCGCGCCGGTCGACATGCGAACGGGAAGCGGCTGTTGTCATTGGAGGCCGCTCCTACTACGTATAATGAGCTCCTCCGCAACCAATGTGATCCGTTTGGAAGCGGACTCAAACACAAGTGACCAGGGCTCCGAACCGGTTCAGGGAACGAAAACGAAAACCGGAAACGAACGGAATTTTGCTGAATTTTACGAGGAACGGAAACGGAAATGAAAAAAGATTTCTTCAACTGTTCCGGAACAGAAACGGAACATTATGAAATCCACAAAACCGGTTAAAAACGTTTTTTCTGTTCTCTATATATTTTAACATTTCCTATGTCGGGGAGTCCATTTCCGTCCACTTTTACTGTCCCCATGCACCTTGGGCTCCATCTTGTGGACAGACGAGGAAGTGAATGTAATGGCGTTTTAAACATGGTTTTCACGTTAATACAGTTGCATTGAAGTCCACCAAATATATTTTGTATAAACTATATCTAAATTTAACATTGCACAATATTAGGAACTTTAAAAACGAACAGAATTTTTGTGTTCCGAACCGGTTCAGGATCAATATTTTGGTGGCGGAACCGTTCCGAGAACGAAAACGTTAAACATAGGCCTGCCTGAACCGTTCGGAACGGAACTTTTCCAAAATAATTTCGTTTTCAGGCCCTGGTGGGCGCACATACCAACCGTGTTATTAAGGGTGGTGGTAACTTTTGCTGGGGTATTCCACACCCAAATGTTCTAGTGTGGATCTGTGCCTTACAAATGCATGATTCAATAACTTGCGCAACCCCTTCCATTTACTCATTTTTGGCGGAGTTACTAGTGGCCATTCCATTTGTCCAAAAGAACATGTGAATACCCACATTGGTGTGGTTATTGTCAATATTTGATGTGAACGATATTGCTTTTTTTACAAATATCCGATTCCCAATATTGTATAACACTTAATTTCTGATGGTGAGCTGATAGCCGATATCAACCGATATATATATATTTTTTAATTCACACCAAAACGAATTGAAACAAATATCACAGTTTAAGTAACAGGTTCTGATTAAGATTTATTGTTGATGTTTCTGCTAAAACCTCGAAGATGTTCACCTCCACGTTCTCACAGATGATATTAATAAAATTATGACGTCCTAACAATTCAACATTTCTCAAGACTTCATTAAAATATGTACTCACAAGGACAAAAGCTTTCCCTGAAGTACAACATTCCATACTTACACTTTAATCATTTGACTGATATTTAAAAAAGGTTATTCTCTGATATTGTCTGGGGGTCGATAATATTAATAATAATAATTATTTTACTAAGTAATAAATTATATACTCATGAATTAACGAGATAGTCAATAATCGGCTTCATTTTTCAATTCATAGTGTTCTGAAATCTGAAGAAACATATCGCAGTATCATGTAGAATTAAAAATATTAGAAAATTATTAAAAAAACAAAAAAACTAAAACTACTACATGTGGTGAATGAAATATAATTTCATGAAACCAACCAAAGGCACCACAATAATAGGGTGCACTGTTTTTGAATATGTGTGTGTGCGTGTACGCTGCAAAATAATCCAATATAACACACCTGCTATTGACTGTGTTCTTATGACAATATTTACATTATAACACATGTTGGCATACCCATATTTATTCATGTATCTGTATAATATATATTATTATTATTATTATTATTATTATTATTATTATTATTATTATTATTATTATTATTATTATTATTATTATTATTATTATTATTATTATTATTATTATTATTATTATTATTATATATTCAACTCTAACTAACCTACTAACTAACTGCATTGTGTCTATTATGCAAATAGACACAATGAGACTAATGCTCTTTGTGTTTTTGACCTTAATGTATTATGTTCAAATAATAATTAATATACCTGAAATCTGCTTGTAAAAATTTGTTTTTCAAGCCCTTCAACTGCATGTTTCTATTACACACTGGCACATTAAACTAATTGTGACTAAATCTGCAGTTATGTTCGTAAATTTCCAATAAATGCTATTTTTCAAATTAATCAGGGGTGAGACAAAATGCGATGATGAGATGAAATTATTTCAGAAAAATTACTCAGGAAAGGCTCCGTTAGCTAACCTGCGATGCCTACGACAGATACGTAGATATTGTTTCCGTCTGTCTCACAGTTCGTATCGTTTTGTTATATTTCGGTTCGTCTCACCCCTGACATTAGCAGCACTTGTGAGGCTTCTGTTGTAACAAATATCTAACTCTGTTTCCATGCTGTGTCTTGTTGTCTGCATGTTGATAGAGAAGGGATGTAACGATATTCACAACACTCTGGTGACCTGATTCTCTGGTTCTGCCGCTTCTACAAATGTACCTGATACAATTCATACAGATGAGATTTAACCTTACATGGGTAAAAATCTATAATTTTATAATCTATAAATCTATAATTTTACTGACACATATACTTGAAGATCTACAACTTAAACAAGTTAGAGATTGCTGTCTTTTTGCGTAGTAATTTTCTTTAATTGAGTGATGTTTGAGAACCCACCACTGCTTGTTTATGATGATCATTAGCCCTAGTTTATGTTGATTACTAGCACTAGTTAAATGGTGTGTTAATGTTGATTACTAGCACTAGTTAAACTAGTTATCGGCTATCGTTACATCCCTAATCTCTACCAAAGCCTAACTGTTGTTAACCTAACATTCTTCACTGCTGTTGTGCTATCTCTCTTGTAGTGAGGACAGTTAGAATGTTGTGTCCACAACAGTAGCTAGCAGCTAGCCTAGGGCTAGCAGCTAGCCTGGAGCTAGCAGCTAGCCTGGAGCTAGCAGCTAGCCTGTAGCTAACAGTTAGCCTGTAGCTAGCAGCTAGCCTGTAGCTACCAGCTAGCCTGCAGCTAGCCTGGAGCTAGCAGTTAGCCTGTAGCTAACAGTTAGCCTGTAGCTAACAGCTAGCCTGTGGCTAGCAGCTAGCCTGCAGCTAGCAGCTAGGCTGTAGCTACCAACCCTGCTCCGTGACTTACAACAAGCCATTGTTCTATTGTTTCAAGAAACGCGGTTAACCTGGCCGTGTTAAAACTCAACGAGCAGGGCCTGTTGGACAAATTGAAAAACAAATGGTGGTACGACAAAGGAGAGTGCGGCAGCGGCGGCGGAGACTCCAAGGTCAGATTCCGCTGCGAGCGTCGACGGTAACACCGACCTTCACCCAACCCTCCCCGGGGGGCGTAGGCAGCGAGCGGGACCGAAGGGTCACCGAGGCAGGCAAACTCCGCGCAGGGCAAAGAGGGGCGAAGGAAACACATTCTCTGGAGCAAATGGGGTTGCCAACTCTGAACAGAAAAAGTATACCTATGAAACACTATACTAGCTAGCCTAACTGTTGTTAACCTAACATTCTTCACTGCTGTTGTGCTATCTCTCTTGTAGTGAGGACAGTTAGAATGTTGTGTCCACAACAGTAGCTAGCAGCTAGCCTTCAGCTAGCAGCTAGCCTAGGGCTAGCAGCTAGCCTGGAGCTAGCAGCTAGCCTGGAGCTAGCAGCTAGCCTGGAGCTAGCAGTTATCCTGTAGCTAACAGTTAGCCTGGGGTTGCCAACTCTGAACAGAAAAAGTATACCTATGAAACACTATACTTAAAGCCAGGGCTGTGATAACCGGTTAATACCGGTTTTAATTTGTTCCTCAAAGTTTTCCTTGAAACATGGTGCGGCTGTCCTGCGTCCGCTACTCTGCCTGTCTCTGCCCCCGTGCACCTTCCCAGCCACGCCTGCAACGAGCGTCAACTTGAATTGAAACACAACTTGTTTGTGGCAGGGGATTTTTCAGCTAAAAGGAATTAGATTAACCAGTCCGGGAACAATATTTTTTAGTTCTGAGCAGTTCAGGAGCATCAATTCATTGGTGGAACTCCTGTTTCTCTTTGGAATGAACCGATTGGAGAAAAAAAACATTGGTTCAAAGCCCTGCGAAAAAATGAAAATAAAGAATTTTTAGTCATTTCTTCGTCGCAAGCACCATTTTCAAATTTTATTGGCAGGTGAAGCGATCTCACAGCGCTACAACAAGACTATGTATGGGGATGGCTTGGAGCAGCTGTTTCACACGCTGCGCCATGGGTCCACCCCTCATTGTGCATTCTCAATTTTGCTCGGAGAAGTTATGTGGCGTCACATTAACATTTGTTGATCAATAAAAACATTCGTATCGATTTTCATGCCCTGTACCCCTACTCAGCGTCTCAACTTCTGCTGAAGACTATTTTGTAATACAAGCAATTTTCAGTTTTAAAGAACATATTAAGCCTTTGCTGATTCATTTTTATGTTTCTCAAATTCTGAACAAGAAAAATGGAGCTAACCAGGTTTAAGTAATTTTTTTTTTATGCAAAGCCAATTTGAACTCAGAGGTTGGTTCAGGATCTGTGATGTTGGCAGCCCCACCGACAACTCTAGAGTTTCCTCAACGTCCATTCATTAATTTGTGGGATCCCTGAAAGATAGTATTTCTCTGGAGACCGTGGCGTGCTCGCTGCCTACCTGACCGGGAGAGACGTCAGCGCAACGCTTGGCCCCGCCCATCGGGGCCAAGCGGTGTGTCAACGTTCCCCATCGCCATGACAACAGAAAGATGTCACAAACAAAACCTATCCAAAAGAGAGATAGAATAAATGAAAGCAGTGCATCTCTGTGATAATAACATAACATAACATTGCTAATGTTATTTATGTTATCCCCCCGCTGAAGAACGGCCATAAACCTGGCAGTGTTGAAACTGAGTGAGCAAGGCGTCTTAGACAAGCTGAAAAATAAATGGTGGTACGATAAGGGAGAGTGTGGACCCAAGGACTCTGGAAGTAAGGTTAGTCCCCACTTACCTAACTAACTAATCACCTGTTAACTGATCACGCCGCACCTCTCATGAGCCCTTACCTGTTAACTAATCACTTACCTGTTAACTAATCACTCCCCCTCTCTCGTGTAACCTATCACAGACATGAGGCATGAAATCGAAGCTAACCGATTCCCACAGCCTTCAATCAGCTCGACCCGACTCCACTTGACTCTCAGCGTTCTAAGCAGGTCGTCCCTGGTTCTATCAGTGATGCTGTTGATGGACTGTTGGCCACCGATTGGTCGTCACTGATGGTAGAAAGGGGTCGGTGGAAACACAGCTGAGTGGAGTGGAGTCAGGCTGAGTAAGGCTGTAGCTAACACGGTGATGATGCCAACGCATGCCATGCCACCCACACCGTGAAAATCCGTGACTTACATTAATTTTCATAACTTTGACTGGTGTGTACAATGCTTCCCAAAGCATTTTGCTCAGTGTTTCCAAATCCCCCCTTGGCAGCTCTGTCTAAATCACCCATTCTTATTTTTTCTTTATTCTTTCATTCCTTATTGATAGAGATAGTGACAGGCTTAAATTGGAAACTGGGATGATGAGTCGAGAGGAGACATTGCAGAATAACCGGTATGCGAACCGGCGGTGCTGCTCAGCCTGTGGCCTGGGGCACGCGCTCTTTAACCACTCTGCCACCGCGCTCCCTCCTAAATCACCCATTCTTAACCAGGTGTCTGAGGGCCCCTACGGGGACACCCCAGGGGTGCACGGGGACCCCCCCATGGATCCCACCATCGGCCCACAAAAAACTTTAAGCCAGGAAAAAGGGTCCTTGGAGTGAAAAAGGTTGAGAGCCCCTGGTCCAAATGGCCAAATTGTTGTCGTGTCAAACACTGGCATTTTAGACACTTAGTGTTCATAATTGCCTGAAACCACGGCCATTATTATGAGTAATTACTGTTGAATCGCTCTGCCGTTAACACTTATTATACAATTGGCATTTCGCATCAAATTATGCGAACCGCTGGTCCATAGTCTCTTCTTCAGTGGTGTTCTGCTCACAAGGTTCTCACAAGGTCTGAAAAACTTGTAGGCTTCAATTGTCTTAAAACCATCAACATTTTAATCTCTTTTCTTAAAAAGTTAAGATTTGTTAGTTTGAGCAGCCACCAAGCGTCTGCTGTTAGTCAAGGATCGGTACTGTGGACAGCATGTGTTTGTGAAATTGGTACATTTGTAACTGATTGGAAGAGGAAGTCTGCACCATGGCTGTGTCTGAAATCGCTCCCTATCCCCTATCTCCTACTCCCTACTCCCTATATTCTGCACTCAACAGCAATGGCCAAGATTTTAGACATTAGAGTCGGCGCCGTCAAAATTATTATAACATTATGAAATTCAACAATCGTCACAGAAAGTCAAAAGTACTATTTGCTCTGGTCTGTCGCTATTGACTCCCACCCTGCCAGTATGAGGGACGAGCGATCACGTTCGTTCCGCCGCCAAAAAGCATCGCAACCAATGCGATGCGTCCTTGGGAGGAGCTCATTATACGTAGTAAGAGCGCCCTCTGGTGCCGGCGTGGCTGCGCACACCTGCACAAGTATGCGCGCAATCACGCACGCGCATCCGAAGGTTGACACTTGCATCAAATGTGAGCTGTTGATAAACACCTCAATTTAAACATGAACGAACAACAAGTAGATATGTGGTAGAAATGGTCCGTGTCGATAATATAAAATAAATATTCAAGTTCATCCTCATTACAGAGACCTCGCAAATCCCGCCGCACACACACACACACACACACACACACACACAACCACATACACGCATCATGTGTGTGTGTGTGTGTGTGGTGTGTGTGTGTGAACGCTCACACGCGGCAATTTCCTTCTGTCACAAGCTCCGCCAGGAGGCGGAAATGTAGGGACGCGCTCCACCTGAAATTGGCGCCAGGCTGACGCCACGATCTCGTTCCTCATGAGTGGCTCGTCATGGGTTATATTGCCTGGTCTAGGGTACATCGATGCTAGCGACTTTTCACAGTGCATTGTGGGATACTTTGACTGCACGATATAGGGTACATGGAGAATTCGGACAACACACTGCAACCTATATAGTGCACGATTTTGGACAAAGCCTATGTGTGTATTTTTGTACATGTCTGTTGTAATGTGTGTCTCTTGTTATCTCTATGAGAGATAACAAGAGACACAAGTACTGTATGTGCGGAGGTGCATAATAATATAAAAGAAATATTAAAGATTCATGCTACAAATACTCACGTTGTTCATAAAGAGAACAAGAAAGAATAAGAATCAATATTTCAAGATACCCAACGTGTACATGGGTGTGTGTTTGTGTCTGTGTATGTTTGTGTGTGTTTATGTATGTTTGTGTGCATTTTTGTACACACAACCAGATGCCAGTGCCCATATTCTATCTATTAGACTGTTTTTTTCTATGTTGTTATTAATGTTATTTTCTTTGTTGCCATGTGTTGTCATGGCCGTCCCCTTTAAATGGTGCAGCGGTCGCCACTCCAATAAACATGATCATTCACACCCACAAACATACACACAAACATGCACACACACACAAATACACACAGCCACACACACACACACACACACACACACACAAACGTGCATGGACACACAGACAAATAACGCCCATAATTGATTATAGTTGATGAAGCTCCATATTGATCTGCTTTACTCACAGTAACACCTTCAACACACACACACAGAAACACACACACGCACACAGTATATACAAACCATGAACTACATG
>OMKY01244410.1:0-13227 GCA_900302395.1 Bregmaceros cantori | reverse complement strand
TATATATATATATATGTATAACATTCTCTAGACCTGTTTCCACTTTGCTGCCAAACCATCATTTAACTTGTTTTGCTCTTCTTTTTAAAAAACTGTTTTTTACCCTTGTGGTACCCTGTTACATTGAGTTTGCTTTCAACAATGAAAAGTACTTCTTACATCACTTATTATTGTCACTATCATGTGCATCATCTTAATACGTGGTGCCAGCCAGCTACTAATAACTTCTTTGTTTTTGTTTGCATGTGTCATTGCATTGTATGCAGCATTTGCCTCTCTTTCTCACCAACAGTTTCAGTGACTGCAAAAGACATTGATAAAATGAACAACATCAAAACAATTTGAAACATGTTTTAATGGAAAGTAGGAATATCTTCCGTATATTGCATGAGTTATGTTTAAATATATCTCATACAGAATATTTGGTGGCCCTTCAAACATCAGTGTTCATTTCTTGATGTGAAAATGGTGAGCACTTAAAGTGTTAAACAATACCAACTACAATGTTGCCATTATGTCCATTTGGAGTGTGATCTTCTCCATTTCTCCTTTGATGTCCTGCTGGCGTCAATCTGGCACGTCCTCCTGCCTTCTATAACTCCCACCGACCTCCGAAATATGCACACCTGGCCCCTGTGTGACAGGTGATGTCTGCTCTCCACATAGCAAGCGCAACAAAGACATCACATGTCACACGCTTTGTCAACTGGAATTGATTCTGCATTCCATTCATATCGTTATAATCATAAATTATTATTATTATGGTCCTTTCGACATTTACATCTTCATCTAAACTGAATGTGTACATTGGACAACAACACTGAGTAGCACAATTGAAACGTTACAACACATAATGTGATGAATGTAAAGCAGCAGATCTCTGACACGCTAAGGTTAATAAATCACGCCTTAATCGGCAATGAACTCTGCCTTGAGGGATTCGTAGAAGGTGAAACAGGATAAAAGAAGCAGAGGCAGACAACTTAAGTGATGGCACAATAGCATCTACAAATGGTCGGGACACGACCTAGCGACCCGAAACAGAACAAGACTGGATCGGCACACTGAAGAACGATGGCCTATTTTGGTGCACATTCTGCTACAAGTGGAAATAGTGAAATATATTAAAACAACATGGATCCTCATGTTTCACTTTTTCTGCATGCAGTAGAATATGCACCAACAAGGTTTATCCCCCTCCAAATGTCTCCATCCAATGTTAGACCGGACCTGATAGATGTTGGAGTGCCAATGTTTGGGCTGTTGACCTCGGCCTCTTGTACCTTTCACTAATCCTTCGAGGCCTTTGCATTTGATTTGACGATAGAGTTTTTTGGGTTCTGCTTTTGATTCTTGGCATTAATTGGTTTGTGAGAAGTTAGACTTTATGTTTCTTCCGGCCCATTGAGGCCATTTTAACTTTTTCATTTCAAGGTTAGCAGAATGTTGGGTGAAGAAGGGTGCTGGGGTGAAGTGAACCCATGACTCACCGCGCCATTGTGGCATACCTAGCTACTGTGCAACACTGGAGTTGTTGTATTTATATGTGATATATAAGGCCTTCGCCTTATTTATCATCCATCGCACAATATCATTCTGGAATGTTCCAATAGTCCATATCGGCATTATACAACAAATAAGCTGTAGAATTTGGCCCTGGTGTGTGTTTATGGCCCTAAAAAAAGTTGTATTACATTTGTGTTAGATGCTGCGGTTTTCGAGTTTCAGCTGCAAAAATTCAGTTTGAGTCTTAACCCAGAGTTAAAGGCATGTATCTATCTAATATCTATCTATGTGTGACCCCGAGTAGCATGTCAATACCTGACTGGAGCACAAAACAAAGAGCCTTATTTGGGGAGTGTTCGATGTTGAGGAGATTTGTGTTTTTGTAGAAAAGAGCGAGGGAGGAAGGAAGGAGCGCCCTGTGCACTAAATCTACATTCCTCCTTCACAGTTTTATGGACTATTTACGGTGCTATAACTTTTGCAGCTCGGACGCCCGGCTCTCATACCCCCAACGTCCGATGGCTCTGACCCCGTCCTCGCCAGCGTCACCAGAAAGAGAGAGAGGGAGAGAGAGAGGGGAAGAGAGGGAGCGAAATAGTTGGATAGAGGGGGAGAGAGGGGGGGGAGGGTGTAGAGATGGAGAGAGATAGAGAGCGAGTGTGGGCTGTGTATGTGTGTCTTTCGGAATGTCTGGGTGTGTCTCTGCGGGTTACTCGCATCGCAATGCATGGCTGTAGGTAGTTCCACTTGATGAATGGTGTCAAGTCTATTCTATTGGACATATTCTAAATCAACCTGCAGTGATGCTTACGCCCCACCACTGATGTCTTTCCCATGTTTTTTTTGTTTTTTTTGCAAAGAGAGGATGCTTGTGTGCCTGTAGGAGTGTTTATCAGAATCAGCTTTATTCACCATGTTGTAGGGCTGCAACTAACGATTACTTTAATAATCGATTCGTTGCTGATTAATTTTTTCACATCAGTTATGACCATTTAATGTTTATTATTTTCAAATATGATTTAATATCACATTTGCCTGGACCAATTGGGGTAATGTCAGTATTAAACCGACAAAATGACAATGATTCAATTTCTTGGCGATTATCGATTATTACATTCATTGCCAATTAATTCTATAATTGATTAGTCATCGCTTAATCCGCTAATTGTTGCAGCCCTACCATGTTGCAATAGACAGTAAACATAGTAATACAATAGTAACAATACAAAAAGAAAGTGACACAATAGCAAGTAATAATGTTAGTATGTAGTCAGAGGTGCTATAGAGGTGCTGTAAGGTATTTTTGACTGCGACACTACAAGGCTACAGTTGGAGTGCAACTTGAGATCATTCACATGTTGGTTGAAGACATGTTTGGTGATGGAATTAAATTGCCACAATTGGTTTTGTGAAAGTAAAATGGCAAGAGACCTATGCCCCTTATAGATAGTATAACTTCTCCCCTCTCCTCTCACCAAAGCACCCCAGATGCAGGACACACATATACACACACACACTTTCTGTGTGCGTGTCTGGAGGGAGAGGTGGTAAGAGTGGGTGGGAGGGTTGAAATGATGTTTCCAGAGATAGGAGGTTTATTTTCAAAGCTCTTTGGCGAAGGACACAGAGAATTAGGAGGCAGAACAAGGATGATGAAGACATACAATGTGTGTTCAGGGCATAGGGGTGTGGTGGGCGATTGGGGGTGTGGAGCCATGTAACGTCCTGAACGCTGTAAATCGTTACACAAAAAAAGAAAAAAAGGAAAACACAGAGCCAATAAAACACACACACATCTAACCTTGGTATTCCATCAAAACCAAGGGGTTCCCGAAGAGGGAGGAAAATCGAGGGAGAAAGGGAGGCAACGAGAGATTGAGAGAGGGTAAGAGTGAAAATAAAAGAGAGAGAGAGAAAGAGAGAGAGACAAAGGGAGAGAATCAAGGTTGGGGTAACAACAGCAGCTTCGACCCATCTGGATTGATTAGCGGCATGGAAGACTTGAAGTTATTCAAGTCGAAACATGAATGTGAGGCAATGCTGTAGAGAACTCATACACACACGCAGTGGACATTACTGCGGCCGAACCTCCGGACTCTGCCGTTAAACCGCAGATGGGGCGGATGGCGCGCCGAACAATTGTATTAATTAATTTCCACAGGGTTGCAGTTGAAGGAGCAATAAAGGGGCATAGTATTCCAAAGGTAAGGGAAGATGAGGGGCGTGTTTGGTTTTGAATATCGGTGAGAAAAAAAAATGTGCAAATGGATAGTGGGTGGATACACATTTTTTGATGCGTTTGCAGAGAAAAAAAATGTTATCTGCGCATCTCTAGTGTTCGTGTCACTTTTCAAGTGACCAAGTGGGAGAGATCTAACACGTGGTCATTGGAGATGTTCGAACTCATCCATGTTTCAAATAAAGTTAAATGACTTACACATTAGAATTAAACATCATTAAATTAAACATTAAACATTTTACATTATTGTAAATTCTACACGTGTCATTACTGAATCAAAACGTATTGTGGATTCCTTTTTGGATTTTTTTATGATTAGTAGTATTATTTTTCATTATTATTGTCATGTATTTATTTTATTTTTTTTCAGCAAGGTGATGGCAGGACGCTTCTATTGACATTGTGGTGATTCCCAAAGTTGAGAAACTTTTCAATGGAATGGCCAACTCACCACACACATATCGTCTATCCCGTTAACCATACTAGCACACACTCATGCACGCGCACACACACACACACACACACACACACATACTCACCCACAAACCGTACCTTCCATCGACATAAACACATATTTCAGCAACCACGCAAATACAGTAGTAACACACACACACACACACACACACATACTTTCTCACCACATCCAAACACACACAATGCACTATATTCAGGCAGGAGCAGCAGCACAGCCACTCACATGCATGTTACATCCTTTTTATAGGCAGCTCCATGAAAGGAGCCGGGCGTTTCATAGACAAACATGTTTTTCCTGCGGTCTAATAAAATGCAAACCAATCCGTCAGATGGCAGCGGGCTCGGGAGGGGCCGGGACCCAGCCAGGACCCAGGGAGAGAGACGCCTGCCAATTAGGACGCTGTTAAAAGGGAAATGAGCAATACGGGGTAGACTGGAAGGATGAATGGAAAGACGTGAAGAGAAAGACAGGGAGAGAGCGAAGGAGAGAGCAAGACAGAGAGAGATTGAGGAAAAGTATAACACTAAAAAAAAACAGGGTGGTGGACAAAGAAAAACAATGGAAAAGAGGGAATTAGGGAAAGAGAGCAACAGAAATGAAGCAGGGTAGAGCAGAGGTGGGTGAAAGAGTGTAGAAGAAATCATTTTGAAAATGAAAAAAGAGAGAAGGGGAGAGACAGAACGAGAGAGACAGAATGAGAGAGAGAGAGAGAGAGAGAGAGAGAGAGAGAGAGAGAGAGAGATACATTGATTAAGAAGGCAAGATAGAATGACAGAAAGAGAGAAAGAAAGAAAGAAAGAAAGAAAGAAAGGATGAGAAAAGAAAGAAACCAAAAAGAAAGAAAGAAGCAGTAATAGATATAGCACTTTTCAAGGAATCCCATTCTGCTGTGTGTTTTAGCGTTGACTAGGTTCCTGAGCAGGTCATTGGGTTTCAATTTATCAAGAGAGAGCGTTTGTGTCTGTGTGTGTCTCTCTCTATGTGTCTCTCTCTACACAGGCATAAGTGTGTTGATTTCAATTGACCGAACCCCAAGATTGCTGTTCAGACACTTCACGCCCCAACATCCCCCACCTGCTGTCTTCCTAATCAACAACACAAACTCTACTGGACCACTTGATGAAGTTGAACTGTTTACGCTGATTTCAGAACAACCACTAGAGCTGTCAAAATTGCGCTAAATTGTAACACAATAATAGCAATAAAAGGTTAGACAGTCAGTGGTAAAAAGCATTCTTCATAGTTAGTACAAGGTGCCAAACAAGGTTTGTTAGGCTGCAGTCCGCAAATTAATTTGATTATCACTAATTGTATTGTTTAATCATTATCATCATAATTATAATCATAACCATAACTTGGTGAAGTGGTGGGTATGTTCTTTCTTTTATTAGGGGATTCCATTCTGTATCGCTCATGGATGTATATAGAAGTTTGGCGCATAGTTCTGGTAAGAATTCTTGGCTGAATATGACTTCCGGTGCCGTTGCGCCTCTGTCTTCTGACTTATTCTTGAACTTGTCTCTTTAACACACCTGCTGCGTTATTTGAAAAATTGATGGTGGTAACTTGTGCTGTGCTATTCCACACCCAAATGGTCTATTGCAGATCTGTGCCCCACAAACGCATGATTCAATAATCCGTGCGGCCCGTTCCATTTACTCCTTTTTATTGGATATAGGATTGAATACAGCCATCTCATTGGTCTGGAAGAACATGTGATCACACCGAGTAACTTCAAGTTGGATTTTCAAAATGTCAGCCCCCTGTTTTGTTTTGTTTTTGTTGGAAATAGTTTAAATATAATCACAAACTAGAAGCACTCAGAGATTGCAAACCTGCGACGAACATAACCCCTAAACCTAACCTCTAAACCTAGTCTAATCTAAAATTAAAAAAAAAAAAAGGGCAATTTGCAGGTTGAAAAGACACCAAGAAGTGCTCGCGATGTGATTCGAACTCGGGACGTTGTCGTAAAAGTCGAGTACAAGTTGATGCAAAGATGGGGAGCAGACAAGTTGCTGTCGGCGGCGCGTCCACCATGTTTTAATTCCGAAATATCCCAAATGTGATCGGAAACGTTGGGAGATGGCACCACCGGTCAAAAATGGCATTGGCCGTTTGGGAGACTAAATGCGCCTCGGGCGCAGCTGCGGGAGAACACAGCCACGCGTGACGTCACTACGGACAACAGGGATTGTTCACCCGTTAATAATAATGAAGTATGACTATTATGTTACTTATAGGCTACAGAAAAACACCAAAATTGAATCACTTATTTATTTCATCATTTCCAACAACTCCAGATCCGTGCTCAACTTTTTCAGTTATCGAGGGAACAAACCAACGCGACTGAAAACATAACCTTCTCAGCGGCCCGGCGAAGGTAACTAACTCAACTCAACTCAACAGATTTTTTTATACAGCACCAAAATAGTAGCTGAAGATTGTAACTAACTACCTTTCAATCTTGATTGCCCAATTGTGGACAGTACTTGGGATTGGTTACAGAGCTCCCTTAATGGAGGACTGGCGAGAAGAGAGAAGGAATTGAGATTCTCAATCAATCTCAATCTGGGCCTAGCTAAATGCCTACAGATTCTACTTTGTTGTTAATGGTAATTGTTTTCAGTTAGTCTTAGTTAACAGAACTCCTTGGTGTGAATGACTTTCACCCTTAAGGAGCGGCATGCAAAACCTCCTCCGTGGAAGAACGTGTGCAGTCCAAACTGTGTTAACTGATGTAACAATATATTTCCGCCAAAACCGAGGAAGAAGGGTGTACAGATTGGAGCGATTTAGCACGTTGAGCAGAGTGTGCAATAGTTAAAACTCAATTGGATCGGCTCCACAAGTTATACTTAGTAACCACACTGTCACCCACGTAGCTGCTAGCAAGACTCTGTACAGAACGGAATGGAAGACTTGGAGATGCAGCAGGCGGAGGAGAGAGAGAAAAAATGAATAGAGTGAGAAACTAGAAGCACACGGAGAGCGCAAAACCTCCGCCAAGGCCATAGGGTCAATAATGCTAGAAATATTTTATTCATTTCAATGGATTTTCCTTTTGGCCAATATCCACCTCTAGTAAAAAAATAAAAAAATAATAAAAATAATTAACATTTTAAAAATATTTAGCGATTCACAAAAAAAAAAAAAAATCTTGAAAATAAATCCATCCTCTAAATATTAATGGATTGTTTCTTGGGCCAAAACCCACATCTGCTGAAGATTTCATATCCTTTTGAGTACATTTATTTGCAGTATAACAAACAAACATCAAACAAACATACACAACTGATAACCTCGGTAGCGGAGGTAATTACTTTATACTTTGTCGGTAGGGTAGAAATAGAGAGATATAGTGAGAGAGAAAAAGGTAAAGAAAAGGGAACGGTAGAAAAAACAGTACAGAAGAGAGAACACATCATAGCAAATTGTGTGTATGATATCAGCTGAGAGAGAGTGGGGTGGGGGTGGGGGGCATTGCGGATTTGTCGTGTATGAAGAGAGCCTTTGTGTCAGACATTGTGTATGTTGAAGAGAGCCAAAAGGACGAGAGCCGAAAGACACGACCCAAGTGCACACCTCCGTTTCAACTCTCTCGCAGACACTGAGTTAGATCGGAGTGCACAACACACACACATGCAGCCACTCACGTTTGCAAACACAGAGCGATCACAGTGGCATCATTGACGGTGACTCGCTTTGTTGTGATTTACTGTTGTAAAGAAACAACGCTGCAACAATGTGTACTTTAATCTCTGCTGTAGGACACAGCCGGGTGGTGGAAATAATCGTTTGAGAGCAAACAAAAACAATAAAATTGCTTCAAAGACTGTTTCAGGGAGTGTATATATTAATGTCCTGCAAAAAAAGGCAGCAAACCAAACTTCCAAACTCAATGCAGGCGTCGGCTGTAAAGACAAACCTAATGTCTTTAATGGGCGCTTATTTCAGGGTTCAGTGTTTGTTTGATTCTTTAACTGACTCCAGAAAGCCCAAGAAAGAAGACGTCAAGACAATATAAAAACACCCGGGTACAAACAAAAAGTACAAAGTCAATGTGTATGGTGTGTGTATGTGTTTGAGTGTGTGTGTGGCGCATGTGTGTTTGGGGGGGTCTACTTAGCACCTGTAATGCCCCACTGGACGCTCCAAAAGGAATTAAAACCAGCCAGGAACCACGGACAATCGCCAGGATGTAGGACTGCATTAGCGGCTGAACTTCCTCTGAACCTTTCTCTCTCTTTCTGCTTTTGTTCTCTCTTTCTCTCTCTCTCACACACTTTATCACTCCCTCTACCTGACTTTCACTCTTCCGTCTACTTTTTTTTCTGTCCCTTGCTTACTCTCTGTCTCTCATCCTACAGCACCATCTCCCGTGACAGTGATCCGGAAAGAAAGCACATCTCGGAACAGCATCTCGCTTTCATGGCTGGAGCCCGAGAGACCCAACGGCATCATCCTGGATTACGAGGTCAAGTATTACGAGAAGGTGAGTGAGTGTGTGCGCGGGTGCGTGTGCTTGGCGTCATCGGTGTCGCACAACTCTCTCCGCTGGCCGGAGTGAGTTAGCCACTGGCCATTAGCATCCTGTCTTGATTAGCTGTAATGCTCTTTGGAAAAAACACAGGACCGGCAGGCTGCCCCGTCCCCTGGAGCCAGGTTTTAGACGGGCTTATTCAAAATCTGTTTCTGTATTGCTGTAGGTAATCGGAATGTTTGTATAGGAATGGTACACGCGCATGGCTGTATTACAAACATTGTTTCACCATCTTTCAAGACTTATTCCGGTCATTTATACCACTTTCACCCCTTCTTTTGATCTTTCTAACTGTATGAATCATTTTATCATCAGGAATTGTTCCCCTACGTTTTCTATGATTTTACAATAAATTATTTACTCATTAGGGCTGCACTTAACAATTATGTTGACCATAGATTGATCAGTCATCCTTACGAACAATTGATTAATCTCTTAATTTTTCCTTTAAAATCAGAGCAAGTATTATGTTATGTTAACCTAAAATGTTAATGCTAACATTTCAATTTTAGTCTTTTCCATGCTTGCTTATAACAGTGTTTTTTCACCCATCTTTTTATTGTTATTGTATTGTTTGTGTTGCTGTGCAGCATAAGAGCCTGTGGGGCCATGATTGTGGAAATGGCAGCAGGCATTGGAGACCACATATCCTAAACATGTTTGAGTGCAGGGCAGTGGGAAGATAGAACAATTAATTAATTGCTGCCGATTAATTGATTATGAAATTCATAATCATCATTCATAATTCATCAATTTCATTCCATCATCACTCCATCATCTCCACATAATTTGCACCAAAAAGGGTCATCCATGTTGTGAGACGCTTGTCTCTTCCTTTAACTGTCGGTGGGTTGCCATTATTTGGGTTGTCCGCCTCTGCTCATTTTACTTACATCTAATCTGAAAAGTTTTGCTAGGCTAATTTACTTGACAATTAATTCAATAAACATCATCAATACATCAGTTGCAGCTCTAACTAACATGCGCTCATGAAATGTTAAGGGTTCAGGAGCCCAAAAAAAGAAAGAAAAAAAGAAAATCTATATTTAAGTAGTATAGCCACATTGGTGTTGTACAGGCGTGAGGAAAGCATGCCAGGAAATAAGGCCAGTTCATGCTGAACATCCACGGGAGGTAATGGTGCTTAGCTCAGCAGGTAAGTTGCGACTTGGCCGGCCTGAGCCAGCAGCAACGTTCCTGGTTACCGGAGAGACGCTTTGCGGAGGTTAGCACGGAGCAAGCACATGCATGCCAGTGTCAATAGGCCATGTAGGAACACTGGGGCCCTAATGGATTCTTGGAAGCTGCTCTCTCACGGTTTCCCTGGCAACCCAGAGACCCGCCATCTCGTGTTAAAGCTTAACTTTTTAAGCGGAACATCTATAGATATTGATGTCATTACGGATAGCTGTGTGTTTGCTTCTCAGCTAACCTCATCTTACGGCAAGGAGTAATACAGTTGGAGAATATTATTGATTGTCTTCATTACTATCATCATCAAAAATCATGGCAAATTTGCAGTTTGCTCCCGGCATTACTCACTCAATGATACATCTACATTCGGGAATAGGAGGCTTAATGGTGACCATGTTTAGAGCTAATTCATGCCAACATGCTGGAATAAAAGCGGAAACCCCCATGCTCGCGTCACACGACCGCTGTGCTGAAGCTGAGATTGGAATTTCCCCGCTATCTGTCAGCCCGGTTGCTCTGGGGTCGGCGCAGACCCAGTCGGGTTAGAGCGAGGGAGGATTCATCACGCCACGCATGAACGGCTCTCGCTTCCCCTCGGAGCTTGTTGTTTATTTTGTTTGTCTTATCTACGTATCTGCTTGTGCACACAGCCATTTCCTCGCAATGCTTGTATCTTTTTTAATGTGTCCCTGTAGCACTGCCTCAACTCTTGTGGCGAGCTAATTTGTCCCATGGGAAGAATTTAGATCTATCTATACTACCTACTTATTAAATGCCGTTTGTTGACGACCATGAAGTATTATGTACATGCAGATGTACATGTGAAAGTGTGTGTATATGTGTTAAGCTCATTTTTGCACCTGTAAGCTTAGGTGAACAGACTGATGTCACAATCACAGGTCCCTATTTGTTCTTTGCAGCCTGTTTAGGCCATTTTTAAACTTCATTAGATAGGATTAAAACACAAAACGGATGAAGGAGGGGTAGGTGGACCTGCGGTAAAGCTGTCGGTCAGGGGAATAGTACCCGTGAGTGCGGCATATGTCTGCTTCACAGTGGAAAAGTCTAACCAACTGGGCATACAGTATTTCATTTTTCTTTTGCATCCAGTACGCTTAGTTCCTCGGAAAAAAACAATCAACCTGCCTATTTGAATAATTTTAAAATGTACATAAAATACAACAATCTGCAACATTTGTGGATTTATTAAGTATTTCATGTTCATCACGATAAACTGTTCATAGATTAAGATTTCTTTTTACTGGCATACTTTTGAAGAGGTCTTTCACCACAGTGTACAATGGATTGTCATTATTTACGTCTTTGGCCTGACCTCAACCAGTATTTGAACTCTATAACTCAGGTCCAAAGACGGACACACATACTCCTGGACCACTGGAGTGGGATCTTGCTGATTCATATCAATACATAATAACCACCTTCTCCAACTTTGCTTGAACCGTCACAGTAGAGAAAGGCCCTGTGTTAGAGCAAAATTTGCATCACATAGAGACAGCAACACACGCTGGAGACAATGGCGGCCAGTGTTGGCGGCCAGATGCGCACCATGCTGCTGTGACTATAGCGCCGCAGCTCCTTCGTCTCATGTGTGACTCATCAGCAGCCAATCTTCTTACTGGCTTTGATGGCCAACACGCCGTGACTGTGTTTGTCCACAACGTGCTGTTTTTGGCTGTCTCCGTGCGGAGCTTACACCCCATGCATGTTTAATATGACGCCCTTCCTGTCGTCTGATTTACTGTTATTATCACACCTCGCTTCCCATTTATTTGACAATGTCAGATCCCCGCGTCTCACCGCCATCTGTCTCCACTCTTTCTCTCCTCTTTCTCTCCTCTTTCGCCGTCTCTCTCTCTCTCTCCCTCCCGCGCTTTGTAATTGTTTCATATTATCTTATTTACCCGTTCTTTCATTTAATCTCTCTCTCTATCTCCCTCTCTCTCATTCTGTGAATTTCATTTGTCTCTCTCATTCTCAATCTGTTTTGTTATGTGTCAGTCCTCATTACTAGCCTCTCTTTCGTCTTATCTCGTCCTCTCCTGATCTCGCCATCATGATCTCTCTATCCAGATCTCTCTCTTTCTCTGTCTGTCTGTTTGTCTGTCTGTCTGTTTCTCTGTCTGTCTGTTTGTCTGTTCACAATCTTTGTCTGCGCCTTTATTTCAACCTCTATTTCACTCTCCCTCTCTTTTTCTCTCTCAATCTCCCTTTCTTTATGTCTCTCCCCAGACTCCTGCTTGGTCGACTCGGCGACACGCTTTATAGCCACCACTAAACATGTCTTGATGTTCCCCTTTGTTAGCTAAATTAGTGCACAGCTAACGGGACGCCTTTCGCACATTTTGCCACCACTGCGGCGTGTCATCGGACGCCGTTTGAAGTCACGGCTCGTCTCGTCTTTGATCGCCCCCTGTCCGCGGACTGTGTCCACCATCAAATAATGGCTTTGAATAATTTCAAGTATTTCATTAGTGATTCGCTCTATAGCGCTTTTATGTTCCAATATAAATATTGAGGTTTTATCTCAATGAAATGGGAAGGTGAGTTGAGTTCACTGAATGATAACCATTTAGATTTGTCCTGAGCGTTGCTGACTTATGTTTAGTGTTACATTAGTAGTGTTACATGTTACATTATCACTGACTTTTGTTTATTGTTTTAACTCATGCGTTGTGATCATGGAGAGCTAAGATAATAGCCTAGTTGATTTGTTTGGTTACTTTAATTTACTTTTCATTATATTTTCAACCCACCTTAAAAAAAAGTGACTACTAGTTATATCAATTCCATATTGTGAGAGGTTTTTTTTTAAATTTCACATATATAATGTACAATGAAAAGGAAAATGAGGAGTGTTATGGATCAAAGTAACAAAACTATTTTCTTCACTAAGAAACTTGTGATTACTGCTTTGGAATAAGTGAGTTGTGTGTGAAAAGGGCAAAACGCAAATTTACATAGAGAGTGACGTCACAGAGACGGAAGGCAGACTCTGGTGGTATGCAAACCATGCTGGTGCGCATATGGTGCAAAGGGGAAGTCGCGAGTGTGAAGCGCACATTGTAAAGCGGTTTTGTGTAAAAGTGCTGTATAAATTCTGTGAATATTTTAACTGTGTGGATTCAGTGCACCCACTGGCCGGGTCAAGCACGGGTCTTGTTCTAAATTCATCGGTTGTCTCAACGAGACAAGAGACAGGGCCTGGCGTCTGGCTCCCGTTTTTCCGAGACAGAAAAAAGGAAGTTGAGG
>OMKY01244409.1:0-15621 GCA_900302395.1 Bregmaceros cantori | reverse complement strand
CACATGTATACACACACACACACACACACACACACACACACACACACACACCAACACACAGATATACAGACACACATATATACACACACACACACACAAACACACACATACAACAGACACACACATATATACACACACACACACACACACACCGCACACACATACCACAGACACACACACATATATACATACACACACACACACACACACACACACACACACACACTACACACACACGCTGGTCGATTTGACAGGTGTATAATTAAATACAGCATAAACTTGTACACAGGAAGGTGCCGCTAACTTTCCTCATTAAATAGATGAACACATGTCGACTTAACCCCGTCAGGCCCAGATAAGCAAATCCATTAAGTAAGACGCTTTTGGAGATGAAAGTAGAGTGCTTGCACATTTTTCGTATTTTGAGAATGTTCCGGGGCCCCCATTCTTAATCAGGCGTCCGTGGAGGAAATGCAGTTTTAAACTGAGGGTACGCAAAAGGTCTGAACCACAAGTCAATTTACAGGTGAATATTGAATGCCCAGAGAGACACAAAAGACAGAGGGTTCAAGACCCTTTTATTGAAGTTACAGTTAGCAGTATCGGAATCATGGAACACACAAAACATTTACGACTCGTCCATGCGGTCGACCTCAAGGTCACTACTCATCTCTTCGTCGTGGTTCTTCGGAGACGGATCGGGAGCTGGTGGAGGCTCCGTGAACGGCGCGCTGGACACAGGAGAGAGCGAAACCAGGTCAGTCCAGAGACAAGCGGGATACGAGGTTAAAGCGGGATACGAGGTATTGGCGAGTGACGTGCTCGACCAGTATGAGTACCTGGTCTGAGAATATGGGGCTGCGTCCATCCGGGGTTGGGCGTGGCCTTTTAAGGAGGAGACGGACCGCTGATGATTGATGAGGGACAGCTGGCTGCGCTGGAGGCTCCGCGGACGAGCAGGTTGTAGGAGGCGGTGGGCGGTCCGCGGACGACGTGCGTTGTTCGTCTAGCTGTCCCCGCTGACTTGTAACAGATACAGCCTACCACCACCTGGGTACGGTACATTAGTTTTTCAAGGAATGAAACGGCACTGGCTGAGTTTTAATTGATACTATGCATTTTCTCCACAGTAGTCCAAATGTTACAGCCATAATTATTGGATTTCTAGATACTAAAGATATGGGCTATATCCCTTAAAATGAAGGGGTCCGCAAGTTACTTTAAGCCAGGAAATGGGGTCCTTGGGGTGAAAAGCGTTAAGAACCCCTGTTCTAGGGAAATGTTTTTCTATTTCATATGTCGGTGTTCCCACATTGCTCATAATTTACCATGCTTTGGTCTAAGGAAGGTTTGGTGTGTTGGGGCCCCCCTCCGAAACTCAGAGGTATTGGTTCAGACAGTCGTCGGCCCATTGCAAACACCTATCAACAAGTATCAACAGCCTCAGTGGACGCGGAGGTTGAGGCACTGGGCCTTTGCATTCAGTGAGGCTGGTCTCTTGAGAAACACTGGGCCTTTGCATTCAGTGAGGCTGGTCTCTTGAGAAACACTGGGCCTTTGCATTCGGTGAGGCTGGTCTCTTGAGAAACACTGGGCCTTTGGATTCGGTGGGGTCTTTGCATTCAGTGAGGCTGGTCTCTTGAGAGACACTGGGCCTTTGCATTCAGTGGGGCCTTTGCATTCAGTGAGGCTGGTCTCTTGAGAGACACTGGGCCTTTGCATTCAGTGAGGCTGGTCTCTTGACCTCTTTCGGGCTCTTGCTGGGATGCTTGTCACATTTGCTGGGTGCCCCGGGGGGAATCTTATCCACAACACAATCCAATCTTCCCATGTGTATGAAATCCTCTCACAGAGACTAGTTAGTGATGGAACGTTCCACGAGCAAACTGTGTGACACATGAGACTCAATGACACATGACCGAAGTACATTGTGACATGTGTGCCGTTGTCATGCTAAAACCATAACATATTAGCAGAGATGCAGCAACGCATTACATTTACTCCGTTACGATCTTTTTGTGTACTTTTTTACTCTTGGAGTACATTTTTGACAAGTTACTTTCTACTTCTACTCAAGTAAATTTGAGGAGAGAAAAAAAACTTGATGTCATCATGTCAATAAAAAGTACTCTTTACATTAACTTGGTCTTTAGCGACACCGGTTGGGAACTGTTGGCACATATGTTGATGTCCCTCTCGGGCTTTCTCTGTCGGGCGCTTTCTCTAACGCTCGCTCTCTCTCTCTTGGTGTTACTCTCCCTCTCGGTCTCCGTCTCTCTCTCGGGCGATCATTTTTTTCATAATTTTTTTTTTTTAACTGAAAGTTACTCACTACTTAAGTAACTTTTTGGTGGAGTACTTTCTTACTTTCACTTGAGTAACTATTTGGATGATTACTTTTTGCTTTTACTTGAGTAATATTTTGCTGAGGTAACAATACTTTAACTTAAGTATTTTTTATTGCTTCTCTGCCCATATCTGCATATTAGTCATATCATAGTATGATATTAACGAGTCACAGATTGCTGAATACAAATTGGATCATTCTCCAAATCATCAAAAAGTCATCTTACCAGGTTCTCCAATGATCAGACGGTGTGGATGTATTCAGGGTTTATTGAGGATACTTCAGCAATTGGCACAGGCAGTTACAGAGTGAGACCCCCATCGTCCCTCCACAGCCCGAGCATCGGAGACTCTCCCGCTCACTTCCCCTGTTCCGCTACTTCCATCGTCTTTTGACTCAACCCCTTTTTGTAATTGGCCAATCATATCACTCGCCACGTAGTGCATGCATACGATAATAACAGCAGGTGGCGTCTGCACTCCGCACCGCCGACAACGAGGCCAAGGTGATGATTCCCAGAGTTATTTACTAGACAGAGTTCTAGTTGGCCTTCGGCCACATCACCGTTTACCCTAAAAAGCGTGTGACATTGTACTGTGTTCCTTCATGCTACTTCTCGTTCCGGATTGAACAAGCTAGCAGTTAGAGGTGGTCCTCTTTATTTCCACCTTTCTTTACAGTAAGGGGTATTCACAAACATTTCTAACAGACTGAAAACTGAAAAAAATCCACCAGAAATCAATACTGAAATATGTTCCTGTGCTGTGATCAGGGCTTTGAACCGGTTCAAGGAACGAAAACGAAAACCGAAAACGAACGTAAATTAACTGAATTTTACGAGGAGCGGAAACGGAAACGAAAAAAGATTTCTTCAACTGTTCCGGAACAGAGACGGAACATTATGAAATCCACAAAACCGGTTAAAAACTTTTTTTTCTGTCTATGTCTGGGAGACTATTTCTGTCCACTTTCACTGTCAGTTATCAAGCCCCATGCATCTGGGGCTCCATCTTGTGGACAGACAAGGAAGCGAATGTAATGGCGTTTTAAACTTGGTTTTCACGTTAATACAGTTTTACTGAACTTTGAAATTCCACCAAATATATTTTGTATAAATTATGTAAAAAACGTTATATTTCACAAAATTAGAAACTTTAAGAACGAACCAAATTTTTGCGTTCCGAACCAGTTCAGGACCAATATTTTGGTGGCGGAACGGTTCCGAGAATGAAAAACGTTAAAGGTAGGCCTGGCTGAACCGTTCAGAATGGAACTTTTGAAAAATAATTTTGTTTTCAAGCCCTGGCTGTGTTAAACTAGCTGATATTAACATATATTAAGAGATAGGAAGAGTAGGCTCTGCCATACTAAAATAACAACTAGAAGCACTCATAGAGTGCAAACCTGCACCAAGTCCATGGGGTCACTGATACCAAAACATCTAGATGCTATTATGTTACTTATAGGCTACAGAGATGCACCAAAATGTAATCGTTTGTTCATTTTGTTCGCTCTTGGTGGTACGCGGGATTATAGTCATGAAAATACATATTTTCACAATTTGCCAGTGGTGGGACGCGAACCCGAGTCTCCAGCTTGGCAGACGGTTGTCACAAGTGGCGCTCTTGCGCCACTTACTATTGCCTGGGATTTGCGGCTAGAGGGCGCTATGTCCTTAACGCGCTGCGCGCCAGTCCCAGGGGGAGTCACGAGGAAGTAATGCTAATGCTAACGACTAGCACCTGTGACTCCTACTATTTAACCAGCAGCCTTCCTCCCGTTCGGCCTGCTGGCATTATCTTGGATACCGAGAGGCTGAGTATCTTTTTACTTCCACTTTAGTTAAATCACTCCGCCTCTACCCATGCGGTTATGGGTTTACTGTCACAAGTGGCGCTCTTGCGCCACTTACTATTCCCTGGGATTTGCGGCTAGAGGGCGCTATGTCCTTAAGGCGCTGGGCGCCAGTCCCAGGTGCTAGTCGTTAGCATTAGCATTACTTCCTTGTGACTCCCCCTGGGACTGGCGCCCAGCGCCTTAAGGAAATAGCGCCCTCTAGCCGCAAATCCCAGGCAATAGTAAATGCCGCAAGAGCGCCACTTGTGACAACGGTAGGGCTAACCACTACACTATATAAGCTGTGTTAGCACCATGCAGTAGAATGATTGGAGCACCAAAACACAGAATGGAAGAAGCGAAACATCCTGGAAACAGAGAAGGTATGAAATTGTTGATGTGATTGTGATTCTAAAAGTAATCGAGAAGCAATGGAATGGAATGCTGTCCTTTCCCTGCCTTCTAACTGTAAGGGATTGCGTTTTAAAACTAATCTTCGCAACTCTGCATTTAAACAGCAAAAGCACACAGGTAAGCTCAAACACACATGCCTCACTGCACACTGACACGCACACGCACTGACATGCACACACACACACACACACACACACACTGACATGCACACACACAGCCACACACATACACACACACTGACATGGACACACACAGCCACACACATACACACACACACTGACATGCACACACACACACACTCACTGACACACATACACACTGACACGCACATACACAGAACATTTTGCTGCAATGTGCATACTCTATTTTTGTATTTTTTCAAGTTCCTATAAATGTGGTGTGAGTGTGTGTGTTTGGCTTTGTGTGTATGTGTGTGTGTTTGGCTTTGTGTGTATGTGTGTGTGTGTGTGTGTGTGTGTGTGTTTGTGTGTTTGGATTTGTGTGCGTTTGTGTGTGCCTCTCTTTCTTCATTTGGCTAAGAGCTCCCTGCTCTCCACTCCCCCTACCCTTCAGTTCCCAAAGTCAACCATGAGGCCTGTAGGAATGGAGGGAGGAACAGGGCACTGGAGGGGGAAAAAAGGAGAGAGAGAGAGAGAGAGAGAGAGAGAGAGAGAGAGAGAGAGAGAGAGCAGGAGAGAGACGGAGAAAGGGAGAGAGAGTGGAGGGAGAGACAGAGAGTGAGAGAAAAAGAGATGAGTGGCAGGAGAGAGAGAGAGAGAACAGGGACAATCGAATGACCGTGGAACAGAGAGGGAAAGAGAGAGAATTTGCAACTTGGAGAGAGAGAGGGGTGTGCGGGGGGAGAGAAAGACATAGAAGAAGATTACGGGTGAGAGATGGAGAGAGATAAGATAGAGAGAGTGGTGGGAAAGAGAGGTAGACGGAGATAAGGAGAGAGTGGGCAGAGAGAGAGGGAGAGAGAGGGGGGAGAGAGAGAGAGAGAGACAAGAATATAGAGAGAGTGTGGAGGGTGGAGACAGAGTGAGAGAAAAATAGAGAGTGGTGGGAGAGAGTGAGAGAGAAGAGGGACAATCGAGTCGAGTGACCGTGAAGGAGAGAGGGAGAGAGAGAGAGAGAGGGCGAGACGATAGAGAGTGGAGGGAGAGAGAGACTAGCAGTGCCGCGGGTTCTAATCCCATCTCCGGCTTTTCTGCTTCTCTTCACACCAGTTTACGATTCAATCCTGTCACTATCTCTCTCAATAAAGAATGAAAAAATGCTGCTTGTGCGCAAAAAAATAAACAAAATAAAATAATACAAACAAACAAACAAACAAACAAAACCTTCCCAACCCTGGTAGAAGACCCTAAAGACTATGGCTGTGTCCGAAATCGCTCCCTATCCCCTACTCCCTACCCCCATATAGTGCACTCACTTATAGTGCACTAAGCAGCAACTGCCGAGATTTCGGACACTAGAGTTGGCGCCGTCAAAATTATTATAAAATGTAATTATAAAAAATATAATTATAAAATTCAACATTCATCACAAAAAGTCAGAAGTACTTACATTTTTAACCATTTGGCATGGTCGGTTGCTATTGACTCCCGCCGCGGCATTTCTTTTAAAAGTTTAGGTAATTTTTAAAATGTCTCGCAATGCATTGTGGGTTATATTGCTCCGACTGGGGTACATCCGATGCTCACTACATTTCGCGGTGCATTGTGGGATACTTTAAGTGCACTATCATGGAGAATTCGGACACCCCTAAAAAATGGCGTGCACCCCATATAGTGCACTATATGGGAGATAGGGAGCGATTTCGGACACAGCCTATGAAAAACGAAGCAACCAGGTTGCAGTATTTCCTCCTGTTCGATTCATATACGGGCCACAAACATTCCTATTTATACAGAACGTGGACATCAGCAAATGTTTGTGGAATAGCAATTTCCACTTGAGTCAACAGAGTAGTAAAGGGCTGCGCTTGCATGTACCGGCCGAGCGCTGATCTTGGCTTCGTTCGTTGAATGGCAACTTGACGCCGCGGCGGCCGCCGGGGGGCCCTTGAGCAGATATGAGTAATTTTTATGGCTACTCTAGCCATAAAAATTACTCAAGTAAAAGTATTGTTACGTCAGCAAAATATTACTCAAGTAGAAGTAAAAAGTAGTCATCCAAATAGTTACTCAAGTAAAAGTAAAAAAGTATTCCACAAAAAAGTTACTCAAGTAGCGAATGTACTGTGTAACTTTCAGTTAAAAAAATGAATTCAAAAAATGAGTGAAAAAAAAAGATCGCCCGAGAGAGAGACAGAGACCGAGTGGGAGAGGGAGCGAGCGAGAGACACCAAGAGAGAGAGAGCGAGCGAGAGAGAAAGCTCCCGAGAGAGAGATATGACATCAACATATGTGCCAACAGTTCCCAACGGGTGTCGCTAAAGGCAGAGTACCATATACTTTTTACTGACATCTCAGTAAAAAGTATTTTTCACCTCAAATTTACTTGACTAAAAGTAGAAAGTAACTCGTGAAAAATGTACTCCAGAAGTAAAAAAGTACACAAAAAATTGTAACTGAGTAAATGTAATGCGTTACTGCCCATCTCTGCCCTTGAGTTGATTTTTTTTACCCGGAATGCGGCAGATTGACTTTGCATGTGATTTGACTGTTTGATCGGCGTCGGTGGACGCTTAGAAATGAGCTCGCCTTGGGCTGGTCAGCCTTGTCAGAAGACATTTGCATGTTTACTCATTGCGGCGCTGGGCGGGCGTGTCTGTGCGTGCGTGCATACGTGTGTGCATGCCCGCACCTTGCACGCATCATCTGTGTCTGCATTAATTTGAATGTCAAATTTAAACTGGTGGACGGCGGGGTCTTTCAACGGCGTTGCCATTCACTTGTTGAGTCATTTAATTCTTAACCCATTCAGTGCCAAAGACGAGGGGGGGTACTTCCGGTGTCTGAACGTCACTTCCGGTGTCATTTACTTGCCGTGTATTTGGCTTTTTTTTTTTAAACATGTCTATTCGGTGGATTCGGTATTTAAAGTTGGATGGTGGTAACTTGTGGTGTGCTATTCCACACCCAAATGCTCTCGTGCGGATCTGTGACCCACAAATGCATGATTTAATAATCACTGCAACTCGTTCCATTTTCTCATTCCGTTTCGAATTACTAGAAGAAGCAGACAGCCTATTGGTCCAGAAGAACATGTGACCATTTGGTGAGTAACTTTAAGTCGGATTTTGACTGTATTTCATCAACTTTTATACAAAGTTATGATCGGAGCGAGTGGAATGATGTGTAACTGGTCACAGACCGACACCTAGCGGTCGGATTTTGAACTGGCATGCGTTTTGTGTGTTCTGTGTGCTCGGACCTCGGTCCAGTACCAGAGTTGGCATAGGCAACAATAAGGCACTGGAAGTGACCTTAAGAACGGCGGGACAAAATGACTCCCACCAGTGTTTCGCACGTAAACCCGTCTATAAGCAACTCTGATAGTACCCTTGATACCGAGGCACCTCACTTCCAAAAAAAAAAGTTTCCAAGTACTGCTTTAAATGTAACCACCCTCCCAGCGGTGTGTTTGTGTGAGGTCACTCACCATGCCCGAGGCTACTCACTCATAGCAAGGAATGGAAATACGGAATGGGGTCAAACCAGCTATTTTAAAAGTGTTTCACCATGTCTCTCTTCTCTCTCTCACACACACACACACACACACACACGCACGTTGATTGTCAGTTCTGCTCTGCTTCGCGCCAACCGCGATAAATCTGTGCGGACCGAGGCTGTGCCCACTGAAGTATTCTCTCCTCGCTCGCTGCAAACGTGGACGCGTGCAGTGGGCTGATTGACATGTTGCCGGGGTGGAAGTACAGAAACATTAGCTGTTTACCGGTTTGAAGAACTGACATGTATAACACATGATAACTGGACTGAACCACAGTGGATTTTAGACGAGTTTGGCGGGTAGTTCTGGTAAAAATTCTAGGTTGAATAGTAATTGTTTTGAAGTTGTCTATTTAATGGGACAGCACACACCTTTTGCGCTTACAATTCTTTGTGTGTACTTTTTTACTTTTGGAGTACATTTTTCACAAGTTACTTTGTACTTTTACTTGAGTACATTTGAGGTAAAAAATACTTTTTACTGTGATGTGATCTTCATTTTGAAAAGAGAATTAGTCCAATTTTTTTCACTGAAAGTTACTCAGTACTTTTGCTACTTAAGTAACTTTTTGGTGGAGTACTTTTTTACTTTTACTTGAGTAACTATTTGGATGACTACTTTTTACTTTTACTTGAGTAATATTTTGCTGAGGTAGCAATACTTTTACTTAAGTAATTATTATGGCTACTCTGCCCATATCTGTTTAAAAGGATGGTGGGGGAGCTAGCTCCCCCACCTCTGACGGCCACTCCCCCACCTCTGACATGCACTCCCCCCAGCTGATCTTGAGGGAGCTACTCGTCCCCAGCGCTCCAGGACCTCCGGCTTGACAAATTAAGCACTGTCTATTCCACACACGTTCTAGCGCGTATCTGTGCCTCCACGATTGCAGGATTCAATAATATGATCAACCCATTCCATTTACTCATTTGTGTCGGATGTACTAGTGGCAGAGATGGGCTTTGTGTGTACTTTTTTACTTTTGGAGAACATTTTTCACAAATTACTTTTTACTTTTACTCAAGTAAATTTGAGGCGAAAAAAATATGTTTTACTGAGATGTCAGTAAAAAGTACTCGTTACTTTAACTTGGCCTTTATTGACACCTGTTGGGAACTTTTGGGCTCTCAGACCTCTCTCGGTCTCTCTCTCTCTCTTTCTCTCTTAGTCTCTGTCTCTCGGGCTCTCTCTCTCTCTCTCTCTCTCTCTCTCTCTGTATACACACATATTCCTCCTTCCAGGAGGATATTAAAAGGAGGGTCATTTCCGGGAATCAATGAGGGACATTCAATTACATTTTGAAGAGAGAATTTGACCTACTTTATTTCATTTTTTTAACTGAAAGTTACTCAGTACTTTCGCTACTTTCGCTTGTGTAAAGTAAAAAAGTACTTTTTTACTTTTACTTGAGTAACTATTTGGATGTCTACTTTTGACTTTTAATTGAGTAACATTTTGCTGAGGTAACAATACTTTTACTTAAGTAACTTTTATGGCTACTCTGCCCATATCTGACTAGTGGAAGCAGCCATCCAGATGAACACTACGATCACTTTACACCGGCAATTATACAGACGCTGGAAGTGTGTTTCAGATGGTGGGACAAAATATCATCCTCCTGTTTTGGGTGCGTAAACTCGTCTATACCGCGTGAAACCAAACATGGCAGTCACCCAGGGGTTAATTGGGCTGTACAAGTTTTCTCTGTAGAAGCGTGCGGCTTGTTTATACTCTCACTGCACGCTCGGAGCATACAGAGACACGGTTCGAGAGAGAAAGAGCTGTTAAAATGTTAAATAATATAAATAACAAACAATGTTAAGATCTAAGTAAGGATATGGGATAGACCGGAACATGCTAGAGGAGTTCAGAGAGAGATATGTGGAAAAGATCAACATTATAAACAGATGTCCCCTACGACGGCAATAATTAACAATAGTAAAAAAATACAAAGCAATATCGGAAAGGAAAAACTTGTTCTTTTTGTTATTTTTTTCCAGTGCAAGCGCCTTTTTTTCATCTTTATTGATAGGACTAGTCGGAAACAGTGTTGAAGAGATTGTGGGTAGACGAGGCATTACGGATGCTGTAATCTTAATTCGAAATAATCACAATTACTATCAATTAGGTTGAGTGTCTTTAACCACATCGTCAGCAACAACCCGCTTCAAAACAACCCCCTCCAAAACCCTAAGCATAGCCTTAACCCCTTACCCTAACTTAACCCTAACAAAATACATGTTTTTTGTGATTCAAACTTTATTGGAATGGTGCCCCCTGCACGCAAATATCCTTTTCTTAGGACGCTATCGCATGTGAGGCATCTGCGCATGCGTACAGCGAGTGCGAATTCCCCCTAAACGATCCGCTTATTTTGTTACGGTTAGGTTAAGGGGTTAAGGTTAGGGTTTAAGGTTAGGGTTAGGGGTTAAGGTTAGGGTTAGGAGTTAAGGTTAAGGGTTGGGGTTAAGGTTAGGGCTAGGGATAAGTGTTCGTAGTAGAATGTTAGTGTTAGACGTTAGGGTTACGGTTAAGGGCACGTAGTAGGACGTTAGTGTTACGTTTAGGGGTTAGGGTCTAGTATTGAGCCCTAATAAAATAAGTGGATCGTTTTCGGGATTCACACTCGCTGAAGACATGCGCAGATGCATCTCTTGCGATAGCGTGCTACGAAAAGGATATTCGCCCTGCTGCACTGCTGGTTAATATGGCGTGGTACCGTGCAAGGCCGCACTTTCAACAACCATGACCAACAACAAAAAAGAAAAAAACAACACGATTTGCTCGAGTGCATCAGGCACAGTCATGAATTAATTTTTATTCGCGGCTAACCGGGCGTGGCACAGTCCTCATAGGGACGGAGCATAAGAGTCTTAACAAAATCTGCTTAAAGGCAGACACTAAACAATTATTGGGCCCACATGTTAGGAGCTGTAAACATTCGGCGCTTCAGCCAGACATTTTAAAGTGCTCTCGGAGGGGGAGAGGCTGTAGGTTTGTTTTTATTACCTTTAAAATAGTCTCCGGCGGTTTGCTTTGTGTTGGGGAATACTTGTCGACAGAAATCCCCGTGCCCCCTCCATGGAAGTATATCACCAGAGATGACAAGTAACAAAGTACAAGTACTGTACTTGAGTAAAATTTTCAAGTAACTGTACTTTTAGAAGTACCTTTTTCTTTGATTACTTTTTACTTGTACTGAGTACATTTTTGACAAAATATCTGTACTTCTACTCCTTACTTTTACCAAAACAGACTCGTTACTTTTTCTCTCTTTTTTGCACATTGACAGGGTAGGAAGACATGTATAATATGAGTCAGTAGGGGGCGCTGATGTACCGATTACAGGCCCAGTTATTACGTTAGTTAATAAGTGGATTTCATTTAGTCCTGAGATATAAGACAAATTAGGCTAGGTTGTTAGTAAATTTTTCAAATAATAACGTTGACAAGCTAACATTGAAAAAAATGCATTTTACATACAATTTCCTTTTTAGCACTTTGTACTTTATACTTTCAAAAATACTTTTTGAGTACATTTCCGAGCCAGTAATTTTAACTCTACTCGAGTAGATATTTGGATCAATACTTTGTAGTCGTACTCAAGTTATTTTTTTACTAATGTATTTTACTCTTACTCAAGTAAGAAATTTGTGTACATTTGCCATCTCTGTATATCACCAAGAGCTCCTAAGTACATTCATGAATTTTACATATGGTGCAGAATTCACCACGGCCACAAGAATTTGACCCAGCCAGGGCTTTGAACCGGTTCAAGGAACGAAAACCGGGAAGTTTTATTTGAAAACAATGCTAACCGGTTGATACCGGTTTTATTTTTTTCCTCAACGTTTTTGACGAAACATAGCCGTGCGCTTTCCCAGCCCTTTGCCACCACTGCGCTATGCGGGGCACTCACTGGCACTCGCCGAGCTGACAGGAACGAAATGAAGCGTTCCGGGAACAATTTTTTTTTTTGTTTTAACCAGTTCGGAAACGTCAGTTTATTGGTGGAACTCATAACCGGAAACTTTATAATTCTGTCTCTGTTTGGAACAAACCGATTGGTAAAACATATTGGTTCAAAGCCCTGGACACAACAATTGGAATAATATGCAGAGTATAATGGTGTATTCACACCTGCCATGTTTGGTTCGGACAAGACAAAAAAAAATCTGTGGTGAGGACTTTTTGGGTTGTTGTGAATAAAAACTACCAGACCGAGTTCGCTTCAGAGACTCGGTTTCGGTCCCATTCCATGTGCACCCTGGTGCGGATCAAGGAAAGTGTAAGTAAAATCGCACCAGCTGTCCGTGAGGCAATCTCTCGAGAAAATGAGATTCGAAATTTTAATATCTTTAAAAATTAGAAAATCGACTCAAAATCGACTCGTACTGTATTTCCATGGTTTAAATTAAATGGAGCAAGGCTGCCCTGCACTTTCAAATTTGTACTTTTTTTGAAAGGTTGAACTTCATTTGATTCTCAAAGTTCGAACTGCCCTATACCCTATATAGTGCACTAGACCAAGCCATATAACCCATAGTGCATTGTGAAACACATTAAAATGACCTAAACTGGTGCGTCAGAAGTCAAAAGCGAAATGCAAATACATTTTACTTTTTTGATGATTGTTGAATTTTATAACCTTATAATAATTTGATGCCACCAACTGTTTTGTCCGAAATTGCGGCCGTTACTGTTGAGTGCCCTATAAGTGCAACTACATGTACTGCTACTACATAGCAGTGGCGAACCGTGAACATTACAGCTAGGCCTTCACCTCAGCCCTCACTGTTAAAAAAATAAGTAATAAGTACAAAACTGTGCAATGACTTGAAAGTAAACAACCCATCATTTTTCTGGAAATAGCGTTTTAATAGTAATTTCGGAACATAGGTGTTTCAGAACATAGGGGTGTCCCCGTTTTCATTGAGGGGCTAGTTATGAACTAACTAAATAAATATAAATTGAGGTGGGTCTGGGCCCCGGGGCAAGGAGATTGCAAGGGCCCCCCCTCCCCCCTCCCGCTCCGAGCCCATACCAACCCAACCTAGGCGCTCTAGTCGCCGTACCGCACAGCCCAGGGGCCACATCCCGTGGCTCAGGGGCCCATTGATAGCCGTCCCCCGTGGCCCAGGGGCCCTCTGATTGCCGCCCCCCGTGGCCCAGGGGCCCTCTGGTTGCCATATCCCGTGGTTCAGGGGCCCTTTGCCATCCCCCGTGGCCCAGGGGCCCTCTGATTGCCGTCCTCCGTGGCCTAGGGGCCCTCTGGGTGCTGCACGACATGGCCCAGGGGCCCTCTGGTTCCTATGTCCTGTGGCCGAGGGCCCTCTGACTGCTGTCACTCCCCCCAGCCCATTTCAGTTAATCCTTATAGACTAAAGAAGTACAACTAAAGAAGATCCTAGAATAGAGGGCTCTATCGCAATCAGCATCGACATCGGTATCTGGATTGTTGTTGGGCCCCCTCTGGATCCATGGACGCCAGCCCCTCTTGCCCGGTCGGTAATATGGCCCTGGTTATGAACTAACTAAATGAATATAAATTGCCAGCCTCCGCCCATGCGAGTGCGTGCGCGCGGCACGTGTCCGGCGCACAGAGCGACCGGATCGATAGGTTATTGACGGCAGGATTATGGGTTTGTTTTGATTATTGCACCTGTGGTGTTAAAAGCTGAGCCGTCGGCTGTTCTCCTGCCGCCTAAAAGGTTGTGGTGAGCATAGACACACACGCACGCACGCCCACAGTCACACAATGACACACACACAGACCCACACACTCAGCAGTACCCTGGGCTAACACAATAACAGCACGCTGCACAGTGTTTTGTCATCACAATAGGGCTGTTGCACGGTGAAGTCACAGCTTGGTGGCGGCCAGAGATGGCAAGTAACGAAGTACAAATACTCAAGTACTGTACTTAAGTAAAATGTTCAAGTATCTGTACTTTTAGAAGTACTTTCTGCGATTACTTTTTACTTGTAGTGAGTACATTTTTAACTAAAATATCTGTACTTGTACTCCTTACTTTTATCAAAACAGGCTCGTTATTTTTTTTGCATTGACGGGGTAGAACAACGTCTATAATATTAGTCAGTAGGGGGCGCTGATGTACCGAGTACAGTCCCAGTTAATAAGTGGATTTAATTTAGTCCCGAGATATAAACGAAATTAGGCTAGTTGTTAGTCATTCATTCAAACAATAACATTGACAAAGTAACATTGAAAAATGCATTTTACATACAATTTTATTTGTAGTCCTTTGTACTTTTTACTTTCAAAAATACTTTTGAGTACATTTTAGAGCATGTACTTTTTACTTTCAAAAAACTTTTTGAGTACATTTATGAGCCTGTACTTTTTTACTTTACTTGAGTAACTATTTGGATCGGTACTTTGTAGTCTTACTCGAGTTGTTTTTTTACAAATGTATTTTACTCTTACTCAAGTAAGAAATCCCGGTACTTTTGCCATCTCTGGTGGCGGCAGACATTTTGGTGGTATCACGTTCAGTGAAGTATCGGTTTACGTGCGGTTTAGTTGTGTAGCTTACCGCTTCACGTCCGTTGTATAGGGGCAAATACAATGGATGCAGTCCAGCCGCCATCTTTTTTTTCTTTTCTTACATTTTCTTAAACCGCGGAAACTAACGGGAGTCCTATGCAGAGATGGCAAGTAATGAAGTACAAATACTGAAGTACTGTACTTAAGTAGTTTTTTCATGTGTCTGTACTTTTAGAAGTACTTTTTTCTCTGATGACTTTTTACTTGTACTGAGTAGATTTTTAACAGAAATATCTGTACTTCTACTCCTTAATTTTCCCATAACAGGTTCGTTACATTTTTTTGCGCACCGATGGTAAGTGGTAGGGATATGTAATAGTGTGAATGAGCCAGTAGGGGGCGGTAATGCCGGCATTTGGTAACACACACGGTAATGCCGGGATTTATGAACCTTAAATGAAGTGAGTTGGGTTCGAAAAACATTTCAAACATTCAAACATTTTAAAACTAGCAGTGAAAAAGTACATTTTATAAACAATTTCATTTTTGTACTTTATACTTTCAAAAATACTTTTTGAGTATGTTTCAGAGCCTGTACTTTTTACTCTACTCGAGTACATATTTGGATCAGTACTTTGTAGTCTTACTCGAGTTGTTTTTTCACAAATGTATTTTACTCTTACTTAAGTAAAAAATTTGGGTACTTTTGCCATCTCTGGTCCTAAGTGACTGGAAAATGCCAAACAAACGGCCGGCAATGCTCTACTGCAGTGAATGCTGGGCGTCAACAAAGCAGGATGAAAGAAAAATGGCAACAGCAGAGATGGAGATGATACGT
>OMKY01244408.1:0-10886 GCA_900302395.1 Bregmaceros cantori | reverse complement strand
CGGGAACAATATATTTTTGTTCTAACCCGTTCTGAAACATACATTTATTGTTGGAACTCATAACCGGAAACGCTATAATTCTGTTTCTGTTCGGAACCGCTTGGGAAAAAATATTGGTTCAAATTTATCAGAAAAGCAAGCAACACGGATGGCCTTGGTGAAGTCTGATACTGACACAACAATACTGTAAATGGGGGTAGAATGAGACAAGAGGTAGTGACAATGTGGAAGGAAGAGGGAAAGACTTTGATGAACAGAAAATGATTTCCTAATCGGGCTGTTCAAAGTTCAAGTTCAAAGTGAGGGAAGAAAGTTGCAGCTTATAGCCTGAAAAATACAATATTTTATATTTTACACATTTTAACAGTAATTTCTCTCTCGAACTGCGTCTCTATGTAAATGTAAATGTACTTTATTTGCAGTGGGCAGCCGTGTGCGCAGCGCCCGGGGGCCAACTCCAGATTCTGAGCCAAATCTAGGCCTACCTTAATTCAATTCCATCTAGGCCTACCTTCAAACACACACATACACACACATGCGCACCTTAAGACGCTGTTGTATTTAACATATTTAAATATTATACAGCGATCCGACACATATGTCGTCTTCTTTCTAGACTATTGATAATGATTGTATCATTATTTCTACCATGCAAGCAGATGTAGTTGAATTCTGTCACATAAACACAGCTGCGCTGTCGTTACTGTGCTGTTAAAATAAGGCAGCGTTCGTGCATATGCGGCTCAAAGAGTAATCGCTTTCAGACCGAGCTGCTCCGAGTCCGGGCGCGTTTGCCGCGCGTTCAATCCCGGATTCGGCCCACCTCGATGAGCAGGGCTCGTCTCGGATGATTTAGCGCGGACTCGGACCTGCTTGGCGCATTCATACCAACCGGGACATTTCAGAAACGAGTTCCATCCAAACGAGTCGGACCCGGGACAAACACGTTGGTTTGAATACGCCCTAAAGGTGCCAGAACATCCTCAGGTTGAAGCCTTGCCATTCACCATTCTTTAACTTCTACCACCAGTGACGTGCCATGAGGTTCACACTTGGTGAGGCACTGCTTCCCAGAGTCAGGTTTACCAATAAATAAACCAAAAAGGTTAGCTAATTATTGGACTGGTTATTTAGTCATATATATCATCGGCATCCTACACACACACACATCCACATTTCAACACACACACAATACACGTCCACCACCCCCGCCACACACACACACACGGTATCCATTAAAAAAATGATGTGGGTCAAAAATGATACACCTTCTTTGATCTATCTCTGATTCATAAAACTGATCTAAACTATCTTACAAATAATGTCCACTTATTTATGCTATACCAATGATTAACATTTCAACCAAGCCGATATACATTAACATTTGAATTTAGTACAGAATTGACAATTGTTGGTTCCCCCGGATGACAGATGGTCGTCTCAAATGATGAGAAACAGGCAATTGCAGCAATTAAGGCTATTCAACGTCTCAAGAATTCAGAGATTTTTTGAAAACATGTATTAAAGAGTCAGCATATGCAGAATTGTGTAAAATTTTGGTTGGATTTTGTTGAACATGCTTTTCATTGTGAAAGGAGTATGGAAATCATTGAAATTTCAAAAAATGTTGACATGTAGATGTAACTAAATATGCATAATGAATTAAAAATAAGTGTACAGAAACCGTAGGATACATGTTTTCTATCATCTGAGCCATCAATGGTGATCACCCTTCATGATGCCCAGTCACCCCACATGACTTTTTTTTCCAATTTTAATCAAATGATAAACAATATGATATACAATATAATAATTATAATGAATAATAATAGATAGAGCTAGAAATGTAACAGAACATTTTAATGAATACTTAATATGAACAGTTTTCTCTCATAATGGCTCAATAATACAAAATAATTGGTTATTGTGAAAGGAGTATGTTAATGATTGACATTTCAACAAATGTTGACATTCATAAAATAACTTATATTAAAAATGAGCATACAGAAAGTATAGGATACTTATTTTCTATTATCTGAGCCATCGATGGTGATCGCTCCACATGGCGCTCAGTTACCCAACAAGCTACCTACATATGACCACTTTTCACCAACACGTTTACCTTCAAAATATAGCTTTGCAAATAAAACTTTATTCACATTTTTAGGGTAGTTGCTCAATATGATATCAAAATGTGAGATATTCATTGTAAGATGATTCATTTGTAAAAGTGAGAGAGACTACTGACTTGGAAGTTGTTTCACTGTAATCCTCAGGGTCTAGCTGACTGATAATTTTAGAAAAAAAAAGTACCATAATTGTATTTTCCATATGGTTTCTCCAGATGATATTTATTCAAGGCCAAAATTCATCATACATTCATTAATTGTTTCTGTTTTTAAAAGATTCAAAATGAAAACATCGTCTTACCTCGATGAACTCCACGCGCCTCTCTCCTTTGCCACAAAAACGTCTGTTACGTTGTTGTAAAAGTCCTCCTTATTTTCCTTTAGTTTTAAAAGTCTCTCCCGTCGTTTTTAGCAATCCTTTTTAGGTCAGAGTGGTCTCCCATTGTTAATAACGACCGACCTGTGATTCGAAGTCCAGTTTAGAAGTTTTTCAGCGTTGATCTAAAATCGGTAGAGCTTGGCGATATGGAAAAAAACTCATATCACGATATGGATTACTTCATATCACGATAACGATATATATCACAATATGCCCATTTAAAAAAGAAAATCCGAAAATTCCCCCCGCTTTTTTAAAGTTATATAAACTTAAAGATTGCATAGTAACGATGCAATATGTTAGAGTGACATTTTATTAAATGGCTTATTTGTAACTGAAGTGTGATCATCAACTGCTAAGGCTGACCCAGTGCCTATTTTGAATGTAATTTGTTTTTAATTAAAATTAAGAAGAAAGTTAGAAATAACTTGGGGGAAAAAATTGTACATGAAATGCCTTATTGAATTATACCCTATATATAATTGCAGATATACTAATTACTTTGATCGCATGGCGCTGCGTTCCGTGCGTTGTGGTCTTAAGCCAGAGCAACAAGACTGGGGCTGTCTCTCTTTAACCGCTATACCACGGAGCCAGCCAGCGGGAACATTTTTTCCTCCTCTCTTTTTATATATATCCTTCTACTTGGGACGCGGACACAGATTCACGCAGTCACGCAGTGTCGGTGACTCGGCGGAGCCTCACAGCGCAAGCCGTTTGTAACAGCGCCGCGCACACGCACAACGTCCGCTCTGCGCGCCTCGGGCCAACGATTGCTTCACATTCAGCTGGCTATATTGCGTACCGGATTTGTTTTCTGCCGTTTGACTGCGCTTTGTTTTGATTGGCTGTAGGCTGGCATATTCCTTTTCATGGTTAAGGTGGTTGAGAGGGTTGAGAGGGAATCGGGCACGGGGACAACTTGTTTTTGCGCCGCATCCGAGGGTGCAAACCCGAAGTGAAGCCACACCACTGAGCTTGCCCCCCTTTTACACAAAAGTGGTGCTTGAAGTGTCCAATTGTGTCGGAGTCAGACTCGATACACCCTCATCTGCCTGCGCATCCATTGTTGTTTCGATTTCTGTCACGCTGCGTGATGTAAAGCAAGTGTCGCAAAACCAACCTCCGTGCAGCCATATATTTCTTCGGCGCTGCCGCGCCGTGTGGCGTAAAGCGCTGTCATGTCGCAAAACCAAGCGGTCTTTTTATTAACTATAAACTGCATATTAACAACGCAAAATATTGTATTAAAACGCAAAATTATATTAAGCGTATAATGGCTCTAAAAAAAGATTGTATCCCGATATAAACGATACAGGAGAATGTCTACGATACACATTTTTCTATCGTCCTAACGATACATATCGTCATATCGCCCACCTCTACTTGGGACCGTGGGTTGTACTGGGCGTTGCCGTAGATGTTGCTGGCGACGGGCTTCCTGTTGGAGACCACCCCAGTAATGACCTCCTCTGAGACGTGGTGCAGCAGGAGCTAGCTGTCCAGCCATGTCTGTGGATACAATTAGCTAGATGTGTCCCAATCGCTCTTTTTCATTTCAATGCCACCGAAGTCTTACTGAAAACCCACAGTAACGCATACTGCCAAAGAAACATATTTACCTGCGCCACGAAGCAGGTCGTGTTTTTGGTAGCGTTGGTTTGTCTGTCCCCAGGATAACTGAAAAAGTTGTGCAGGGATCCGGATGAAATTTTGTACAGTTGTTGAAATGACGCGGATGAATCGATTAATTTTTTTTGTCCATTTCTGTAGCCTATAAGTAACTTAATCATACATAATCGCCAACTTAGCCATAGATTGCTGACAGAGTTGGCAATTAACGAAGTACAAATACTCAAGTACTGTACTTTTCATGTATCTGTTCTTTTAGAAGTACATTTTTCATCTTTTACTTGTACTGAGTAGATTTTTAACAGAAATATCTGTACTTCTACTCCTTACTTTTACTTTTTGTGCACCGATGGTAGGTGGTAGGGATATTCATGAGCACTATGCATGCATAGTGTGAATGAGCCAATAGGGGGTGGTAATGCCAACAGATGTTAATTTCAATATTCGGCAGTGGGATTTATGAACCTTAAGTGAAGTAAGTTAAGGTTACGTTTTTAACTATTCAAACATTCTAAAACTGGTATTCAGAAAGATTCTAAAAAGTGCCTTTTATATGCAATTATTATTTTTTTTTACGTTTTACTTTCAAAAATACTTTGAGTATGTTTTTGAGCCTGTACTTCGAACTCTACTCCAGTAGAGTTTCAGGTTCATTACTTTGTAGTCGTACTCGAGTTGTTTTTTCACAAATGTATTTTACTCTTACTTAAGTATGAAATGTGGGTACTTTTGCCATCTCTGAACGCTTACCGCGGTCACGTGACCATACTTCCGCGTCACAGTGACTGCTGGGAAATGTAGTTGGCATGGTGGGAATACAGTGTCTTCCCCCCAAAACATGCACCAACTGAAAGGCCACTCGAATGCACCAACAAGTTGACTGACTGTCGTCTCTGCTTCCTCCAGGGTGCTGACAAGACCATGAAGGGCCCGGACGGGCTCACCCCGCTAGAGGCTGCAGAGACGGACTCCATCCGAGCCCTTCTGAAGTGAGAGTTGGAGCGAGTCGGAAGAGAGCTGAGGTTATAGTTCCAGAGAGAGCGAGAGAGAGGGCGAGAAGACGGGGAAGATTGGGAGTGTTTGTGAGGAGCGGAGAAGGCTACACTGGTTTGGTATTTGGTGTGGGTGGACGTTCTATCTTTATCATTCAACTATAATTTCTTAACTTGAAGCAATCGTTTTTACTTCTAAATGGCTTTTTTTTCTCTGTGTGGCGTTTCTCTCCCTACCTTCTCTCTGGGTGTCCAATCTTTAAAAAAGCGCAGTACTTAGGAACTTAACAGCTCTGCTCTCTGTGTAAACTTTACGTTGCCAGGTTGGATCGTTTCTGAAATGGTGATGGCAACCTATGGGGTGACAACTGTTTGAGCTTGCTTCCTGTCCACTTGGGGTTTTTTGAATAATGTTTTTTTTTTTTTTTTACTTTCCATCCGTTGGCCATTAATGTACCACCACTATCCTGTTTTTACTTTCCAATAGCATCATTCAGCACTTTGCTGTGCAACTATCTGTCTGTGGTGGGTGTGTGCGTGTCTGTTTGTGTGTGTGTGCGTGTGTGTTTTGTGTGCCTGCCTTAATATGGGCGGGTCTACAGAATTCCAATTCCCCCCCTTCATTCATACTAATCTGAATTGTCGCGTAGGCAGAAAGGAAAATCGCTACGCTGATGTTCGTTACTGATTGGCCCACGAGGCTGAGTTGCTGTGCAAACATAACCGTAATCTTAAGATTTTTTTCAGGAAGTTTTACGTGCAATCAATTTTAACCAGTCTTTACGAGATGCCTGCGTAACGATGGGAATAGCACGGTTGGTAATAAATAAAAATGGGGAGGCGGACTCGAAGAACACCATCCAAAGATGAAACACGCGTTAAGAACAAAATGATCAAAGGTGTGCTAGCTGGCCACCATTTGAGTGTCGGAACGGTTCTAATTATTTGTAATTATGACTGTCACGCTCTTGACGATGGCAAGTTTTTTTCTCACTGTTTGCTTTCCAATAAACTACATTGAAAATGGAAAAAATGCTCTTGCTAACTTTGTGACAAAAGTCTGTATGAACTGTAATAATAAAAAAAATGCACATTAAATGTGTTTGTGTGGTTTTTTTAAATTAGGTTCATTCCATTCAATGTTACACCACTATCTAGTAGGGATTGGGTGCTTGATACGCGGCGCTCCAGTGTGAATTGGGCCATAGTCTGATATGTGGATCTCTGTCTCCAACTGGTTGGCTGCCCCTGATCTAGTAGGAAGGAAGTACGGCCGGGATTTTTGGAAATTTCTCAATTTAAGCCACACTGCAAAAAAACTGAAGGAACAGTTCGGCACATCACCGTTAAATTTAATTCAGTTAAATGGGAACGTGTTTCCACTGTTCTTAATGTGGCCATGAGGGGGTGGTGCCTAGTTTTTAGAAACTCAATTTTGATACACCAGTGCTCACCCCCCACCCCTGTGTGTGACACCCCTCCCGATTAACAACACTACCGGCTGTGTGCTGTGGCCGCTGTAAGGAGATAGGGGGGATAAATGTGTTGGGGGGGGCCCCCCCACTGGTGCCTGCCTTTGTTCTATTGATGCCTGCCGGACTGGGGAGGAGGGGGGGCACACAACCCCCTCATGTGATTGGCCGGTCACGTTGCGCCACAACCTTGGGAGAGTGACCAGCAAACGTGGCCATGGACGGCCACATTCCGGACCCACAACTGAGTGGGTCCTGAAACCTGGCCTGGACGTTTTGCACTCGTGGAGAAGCGATTTTCCGGGTGGATGTGCATGTGAACTGTGCCATGCTGGCCTTAAATAAACCAGTGGAAAAATGGCTTTAGAGTCGGGAGTGACTTGAGATTTAGGACTGATACTATTGGCGATTTGCCGCCGTTGGCAGCCGCCACCGCCGTGCACAATCGATCAAATATTCTGCGTTGACATTTGAATAATGCCCCGGTGTAAAGATGGATGAACAGATGAAGACGATGTTTATGAGCCGCGCGCATCGATCCGACTGCGCCAGTGAGCTGTTGCAGCGTCGAGCGGGTCGGAGACACAAGCACTTGGCACTTTAATTGGCCTGAAGCTGAGTAGCTCGTCGCCAGTTGGGACAACTTTAGAGAATGGGCTAAGTCGATAGCATCTGACCCCAGCCTTTTGGGGTCAGTCTGAATAGAATCCTGGCGCATTTGTTGTTTACTCTCTCGGACCTTTTATCTCTCGCGGCTGAAACGCAGTGATTTAGGGACTCGATAAACGGGTCTTAATAATCGACGCCGTGCGCTGCAATGAATTACAGCTTGGCCTTTGTAGTGATTCACAGGGAAGATGGTCAATATCATTATATATATATATAAAATCACACAGGGGTGTACATAACTTTTTTGGTGAGTTACATGAGTACCAGCAGATCGTGAACTACTCACCTCATCGGTGATATATATATATATATATGTGTGTGTGTGTGTATATATATAAATTATACATGCTGTATAGTCTAGGGATCATTTACTGTATAGATGGTGTATAGTCTAGTTTTGCTGTCTTTCGAAGTTGTTTTTTGTACCTAATGACAAGCAGAAACGGCGAAGTGAAGTACAAATACTTAAGAATTGTACTGTACTTAAGTCGTTTTTGATATATCAGTTGGCAGGAACGAAATCAACCATTTCTGGAACAACATTTTTTTTGTTCTAACCGGTTCAGGGACATCAATTTATTGGTGCAACTCCTAATCGGAGATGTTATAATTCAGTTTCTGCTTGGAACGAACCAATTGGGAAGAAATATGGGTTCAAAGCCCACTACAAAGTTTCTAAAGTGGTGTCCACACTAGAGTGAAAAAGGTTGTTTTTCAGTGTCGTTTGTACGTATCATCCAGACTACAACGACGTTTTTGGGCCCAAAACGGGAAAGAAAGTAAAAAAAAAAAAAAAGAGTCAGTTTTCTAGAGAGAATGACAACAGAATCCAGTCTGGTAAACGGCTGAATGAAGATTTGGCACGTCAATAGAACAATAGGCAGACAGCACATCTCTGGGTACAGGTGTCACCACGGGGGAGGGTCTGCTTTTAAAAAGTTCTCTTGGTAGTAGCAAACCTATGTTTGTAGCAGGCCTGTGACATTTGAAAAATACAGTTCACTTCGCTTTTTTCACAAATTAAACATCAAATATTGTCTTAATATTTATTAGCAAACTTGATGAAGAATTTGTCTCAATCAGCCTGGAACTTGTCCACTCTTGGATGTTGTCTTTCCATCACTTGCTCTGTCTTCCACCTGGCACTGTGCCTTGAAGGATTGTTTTTGAGAGTCCTTGGGATCTGGTGACATGTCCGTACCGTTTTAGTTTTCTGTGGTTAGTAGATCTTCATACGGTGACTGTGGTTAGTAGGTCTTCATACGGTGACTGGTTAGTGGATCTTCATACGGTGACTGTGGTTAGTAGATCTTCATACGGTGACTGTGGTTAGTAGATCTTCATATGGTGACTGGTTAGTAGATCTTCATATGGTGACTGCCTGGTTAGTAGATCTTCATACGGTGACTGTGATTAGTAGATCTTCATACGGTGACTGGTTAGTGGATCTTCATACGGTGACTGTGGTTAGTAGATCTTCATACGGTGACTGTGGTTAGTAGATCTTCATATGGTCCAATGTCTTGTTTTATTCTGGCTTTCACTTCTTCGTTGGTGATGTGTTCTCTATACGAGATACCGAGGAGCCTGCATTGTGTGATTATCAGACAATGCATTGTAAGTATAGCAGAAGTGAAACCAGAATAAGGTTTTACCTCGACAGTTTCGGTTGCGGGCTGCAACCGAAACCAAAACTGAAGTATTTAAAAACCTTATTTTGACTTTAATAAGATAAGTATAATTGTATTCATTCATATCAGACCGTATGAACATAGTTAATGTAGAAGTGTAGCCAAGTCACCAGAGTTCTAAGTCGGAGTCCCAATGCCTCATGTTTAAGCGTTTAAATGTGTCTCTCACGCAGATGGCAAAAGAACCCAAATTTCTTATTTAAGTAAGAGTAATGAGTATGACTACAAAGTACTGATCCAAATGTCTACTCGAGTAGAGTTGAAAGTACAGGCTCAGAAACATACTCAAAGTTTCTGTCAGAACCATTCTAGTCAAGAAACAACAGAAGATTAAGAAGCAGCTCTTATTGTAAATTAGAATTATCTTGGCGGTATGGCTCTGTTCGGAGGAACTCCCCTATTTCCATGAGTACTAGAAAAAGCACTAATTCAGGGAGCAGCAGCAGTGTAGAGAATTTTCACCCTAGCATGCAGGGTGAGAAGGCAGCAGTAGTTTAGGGGACTCTCACCCCAGCACGCAGAGAGAGATGGCTAACCCCCCATGAACACAGCCAAGCGACGTGACAAGAGAACATGTCACATCATACACCACACTTTTTCCATCTTGGTGGTGGAGCAGGGGAAGGTGGTGGGTAGCAAAACAAAGCAGTACATGGTTTAGGAGCGGGTAGAATTTATAGTTAGGACAGAGACAGAAGGAAGGTGAGTTTCAATTGCTTAAACTTGTTTTCTTTCTTCAAAATGATTTACCTATAATGTCAATAGGGCCTAATTTAACTAAATTCCAATGCTAATGAGTGTATTGTATAAATTGGACATGCCAGTGACTAGCCCACTAGTTCCCCCCTACACTCCCTAGTTCCCCCCTTCACTCCCATCCCGAATTCTCAGTTTGCAAACAGAGTTAATCATCAACTGCTTTTATAGCACCGTGCTGTTGCTATCCCCCCACTAAGGGTTTCCTATCTAATTTGCATAGTCCCTCATATCTACACACAACCCCCAACACAGGGCACACATACACACACATGCATACAGGCACTCAACTCTCACAGAGAGTAGATGTGACACTGTAGCCCCAGTGAATCATCTAAGAGAAGGAAATCTCTGACACAAAACCTGGGTTAGAGAACCCACCAAAAACTCCTCTTCCACCATGCCATAAGCCAGCACAGAAAAGTACTGGCTGCTCAAACCAACATGGAAATGTCCACTCGGAGACTCCAAGATCAGTGGGTGTCACCTCCGGACCCTCGACATGCGACTAGGAGGGCGCATCAGCAGCCCCGGACTGGTGTGACAGAAGCAATCAGGTGTTCATGCCAGCAGCCTCGGACTAGCATGCGACAAGCAATCAGAGGGAAGCCAAGGAGAGGTAAGTCAAACATTACCTTGCACATCTGCTCATATAACACACGAACAACCAATGACCGAAACACCCACGCCTTAGATACCAAGCTACACGAAATTAGCGACATCAATTGGGACATCATCGGACTATCCGAAACAAAAGTGAAAGACTCAAAAATAGAAATCTTAGAAGGCCAGGGCCACAAATTGTTCCTCTCTAGCAACAACACTTCAAGATCAAATGGCGTTGGATTCCTAGTAAAGCAATCAATTGCCCCCATGGTAGACAATTACGAACCAATCTCAGATAGACTCGCCATCCTAAGTCTAAAAGGAAAATTTGTCAAAACGCATTTTATCCAATGCTACCTCCCGACGTCGACCCACCCAGATGAGGAAATAACTCAATTGTATGAACAAATCCAAGACATAGTCAATAGCATTCCAGAAAGAGATCACCTGTTCATCATGGGCGATTTCAACTGCAAAATAGGAAAACTAAACGCAACTTTCCCAAACGCTATTGGCAAACATACCATAGGAGATTACAATCCCCATGGAGAAATGCTGGC
>OMKY01244407.1:0-20217 GCA_900302395.1 Bregmaceros cantori | reverse complement strand
TGTGCTCTTCCGATCTGTGTGTCTGTGTGTTTGGGTGATGGCAGCCTGTGTGTGTGTGTGTGTGTGTTTGGTTGATGGCAGCCTGTTTGTGTGTGTGTGTGTGTGTGTGTTTGTGTTTGGTTGATGGCAGCCTGTTTGTGTGTGTGTGTGTGTGTGTGTGTGTGTGTGTGGGGTGTGGGTGGTGGGGGGGGTTGGGGTGTGGGTGTGTGTGTTGTTGGTGTGTGTGTGTGTGTGTGATGCTGTGATGGCTGTGATGGCTGTGTGTGTTTGGGTGATGGTAGGTGGTGTGCGTTGTGTTGTGCGTGTGTGCGTGACACACTGGCTGCATTCATGCCCCCACCTCACTCCATCTCTCCCCGTCTCTCTCTTTCACTTGATATCTTTTTTTAATATCTGTCTTCTGCTCTCTGTATCTCCTCTCTCTCTCTCACACACACACTCTACCTCGCTCCTCTTTTTTCACCTCTCAAGCTTTCTCTAACACACACACTCTCCCTCTCTCTCCCTCTCGTGCTCTCTCTCTGCCCCCTCCCCTCTTTCTCTTTCCGTCTCTATGACACACACTCTTCATGCCTCTCTCTCTCACCTCACCCTTTCTCTCTCTCTCTCTCTCGCTCTCTCTCTCCCTTTCCCCCTGTCTCTCTCTCTCTCTCTCTCTAATACACTCTTCCTCCCTCTTGCCGTCTCCCCCCAGTCTTTTCCTCTTCTCTCTCTCTCTCTCCTGTCCTCCCTACCTCCAACTCTGTGTTTAGGTGCGTGGGCGTGCGCTTGGTGGGTGGGACTTAATCCAACCCCCGTTTCCTTTTCATTGGCTGGCGGAGCCCTGGCAAGGGATTGGCTGAGCTGGCATGCATCCACACGTGTGTGTGTGTATGCGCGCGGGGAGCGGAACTTTGGAGACAACACACTCGTTCACAATGCTTTCCCCCGGTTTCTGCCTGCATCCCTCGCTTTCCTTTGTCGTTTGACGTTGCTGTTCACCTCGAGTGAGCGTGTTTACGTGAGGCGGAGGTAGTGGGTGGTGTGTAGGTGTGTAGCGAGGGGAGCTCATCCCGGCTTGAGAGGGCGTATTGACGGGGGTGGGGGGGTTGGACGGAGGCTCCCCCTGGCTCCCCCGTTCTCCACCTCTGCCTGACAGGAAACAGATGCCTCTGGGTGATCGGCATCCAACTCTCCCTTCTTCTGATGTACGTACAAAGGTCTGTGGTGATCTTGTGTGGATCTGCTGGGCGCTCATCTTAAAAGTGCAGGCCATTTGGATATCTGAGCCTTGGGGGGGGGAGTGCTAACTTGTGGGTGTGTGTTATGCTAGGGGCTAGTGTGACTTATTGGTTCCAAAGTGTGTGGGCTTATTGGGGTTTGCTTGGTGAGTAATGTATTGGTAGTTGACATGTTCAAGTTACTGGTACTCCTTGTCCTATGTTTGAAACTGTGTGTGAATGTGTTTTGTGATCCTGGGATTGTGTAATAATCATTGTGGAGAAGCGATTAATCGGTCATCTTTTCTGACGATTAATCAATGAATCTGTTAATTTTTTCTTTGGAGTCAGATCATTTGTATTTTCGGAACAAATGTCTTTTTTGCGCCTCATTCAGAGCTTTATTCGGGATTGGTTGGAAATAGTGTGAAGAAGGGTGAGGAGCAGGGCTTGAATACGAAATTATTTTTAAAACGTTCCGTTCCGAACGTTTCAGGCAGGCCTATGTTTAACGTTTTCGTTCCCTGAACCGTTCCGCCACCAGAATATCGTTCCTGAACCGGTTTGGAACGCAAAAATTCTGTTCTTTCTTGAAGTTCCTTATATTGTGCAATGTTAAATTTAGATATAGTTAATACAAAATATATTTGGTGGACTTTCAAACTTCAGTGCAACTGTATTAACGTGAAAACCGTGTTTAAAACACCATTACATTCTCTTCCTCGTCTGTCTACAAGATGGAGCTCCAGGTGCCCAGGTTGATGACTGACAGTGAAAGTGGAAATAGTCTCCCAGACATAGGATATGTTGATATATAAGGAAAAAAAAACATTATAAACTGGTTAAACTGTGTATTTCATAATGTTCTGTTGCTGTTTCGGAACAGTTGCAGAAATCTTTTTTCGTTTCCGTTTGCCATAAAATTCTGCAAAATTCCGTTTGTTTCCGGTTTTCGTTCCTTGAACCAGTTCGGAGCCCTGGTGAGGAGGAGATATGCGGCAAAGATGTCAGAGGGGCAGCAAACCCACAATTCTGCGTGCCACGCTACTGCGGCGCACAAAATCGTAATTATTATTAACCTGAAACATTGTTGATATAACAAACGTTGAACAACATATTCAACACATTTAAGCCGAGAAGTCACCAAACAAGGAAACGATTAATCACTGTCGATTAATCGTTTAATCAGTTGCAGCTCTATTGTGGAGCATGGACAGCATTTTTCTACTCGTGTCTGTTTTGCCGAGTCTCTCGTGTATGAGCCTTTCCTGTGAGAATCTGGGAAGATGCTCACACTCATATTAATTCTCAGTTTTTATTATTATTTTATTGAAGCTCTGCTACTGTTGGATTCAGACATGGGAGGACTGGGGATAGACCCAAAACATATTATAATATTTAGTACGGTGATGTGAGCTGATCTGAACCTCTCGCTGTGCATAATTTGGGGATTTCATGGATTCTATGTGAACCTTTTTTTTTATTATTTCTTTTTTCCTTCACCATTCATGTATTTTATGTTGTGGAACTTTTGGTTTTATGTATTATGTATTTCAATGTGTTTATTTGGGTCTGTGATGTTCAGGGACATTGAATAGTACAGTTCTCTGTTAAAGGAGTTCTATTAACCAATCAAAACAAATTAAGATTAACAACAACGAATCAAAAACCGTAGGTAATTTCTTCAACTAGGCTGAGATCTCTCTCTCTCGATCTCCTCTTCTTTCTTCTCTCTTCTTTCCAGTCCTCTGTAAAAGGAGTTCTGTAACCAATGCCAAATTACTGTCCTTAACTGGGCAATCAAGGTTGAAAGGTAGTTAGGTAATTAGCTGCTATATTCCTTAAATTCAAATCTAAAAACAAATTCACTTTTGTGAAGCGCCTTGAGGCAGCTTCGGCTGCGATTTTGGTGCTATATAAACATCCTTTTACTTGAGTGTATACATTTGAAGTGTTGTTTTAACGACAATTTATCTGAGTTTCTGAAATAGTTTGATAAACGCAAAAAAATGCGGTCCTGCCAGTCTAATATTGTATCACTGACATGCAGCTGAAAGCCACACAGGAGTCTTAGTGGACGTGGGAGTCACATTTATTCTTGGTTCAGCAGGAGAAAGAGTCAAGTCATATAATAAGAACACAAGAAAGACAGTCTTCATTGTATAAAAACAAGCTTTTAAAGTATCCTTTGTAGTGGTCCTCCGATCCGATCCTCAGATCGGTGATCGGGCGCCGATCAGACTTTTTTCCAAGGATGAGGACTTGTGATTTTGTCCCGATCAGGATCGGTAAGTGAGTCGGGCGCATGCCAAATGATTGTTCATTATTTTGACCATTATTGAAATTGACAATTGTGCCAAATAGTTTGGGTACTACCAATTTTTGTAGGATCAGTACTCTGTATTGGGCCTCTGTATCAGGGTTCGGCCGATCCTTAAAATTAAAGGATCGGATCGGGAGCAAAAAAACCTGATGCTGATGATTGCACTTTGTTCATCTCATGTTACATTGTTGATTCATTGTAAGTTCCCCCCCTGGTGTACCCAGATTCTTTCAGTACCCAGAAGGACTGCTTTCAAACATGTCAAAACATATTTAATTTTGGAAAAAGTGATTAAATATTTCTTCTTGTAAGTAGATATCCTCTTTCATTAGTATCTGTTTATGTTGGAAATTGTCCAGAATATTTGCACAATCTAACATAATTGCCCATTTTATGGCATGGCAATAGTGAAAAGGTTGAGCATTTAAATAGTTAGCCTGTCAGCGATGACGGATTGTTTGTTCATTGGCGATGGAATGTGCAATAAATTGATGCTGGACTTTACTACTCCTTGCTGTGGTTGCAGCAATGGTAAGCGTCGTCGGCCATCTTGGTGAATTATGCCACTCGAGAGTGCCGACACTCTGGAGTTATATGTATGCTGCTCTGTTTATGTTGACAAAGTCTGTTCACCTGAAATGTTTTGGGTTTCGCTAAAATAACTGACATGTAGAAGGTACATCGTGCTGGAATACCTTGTCATAGAGGTGGATAGTATACCGGAAAAAAAAATACAATATATATATATATATATATTTTTATTTGATCTATGGATTTGGGTTAGAGCTGTGCAAAAAATTGATTTAATTTCAGATTCTTTTACTTAAAAAACAGGGATATCGACAAATCAGAATTTAATTTTAACTTGAATGTTTGTAGCATATTGTTGAAGGGCTGGCTGATTTTAACATTTTATCACAGCAGCGCTATGGATAACTTGTTTATAAGTTATATTGGTGAAAAAGATTGGTATAAAATATTAACTTATTAATCCCAAGCCCTAGAACCAGTCCTTTATTTATTCCAAAGGGGGACGGAGTTTGCAACTTGAAAAAAAGCAATTGTGAAAATCTTGGTATTGATGTTTTTTTGTCTTCAGGAAATTGAAATTAAATCGAAAATCGAGATATCAAGGATAAAAATTGGGATTTTATTTTTTGCCAAAATCGCACAGCCCTCATTTGGGTTATTAACTAATAGTTGTATTCCCAGTGTTCGGCGAAGCAATGGTGCCTTTTCAGCCTCCCTCCTCTCTCTATCCTCCCCCAGTCACGATTCTTGTCCACTCATTAAGTCTATGATGGGAGCACTCGGTGAGCCTTGGTGCATTTTCCCCCTGCTACAGAGAAGACAGAAAGGTTATACTTTTCAATCAGCAAAAAAACAGGAAAAAAACTCAATACCGGAGAATGTGATACCAGTGGGGCTGCAACTAACGATTATTTTAACAGTCGATTAGTTCCCGATTATTGAAACGATTAGTCGACTAATTAGTTAGATATTTTTACTTTTAAAAATCCCCAAAATATTCAGAGACGCAGAAATGAATCACGTCAACTTGAAATGTAGTCAATTTTGTTTCGCATCAGCAGACAAAAGTACAACAATTACGTTAATAACTCATTAATGAATGAATGAATTAAATGTATTTAATGACGGACAGTACATTAGTATTTATATTTTCGCCCGATTCGGCGCTTTATTCAGTGTGAAGAAGGGGGAGGAGACATGCGGCAAAGATGTCGGGGTGGAGAAGCGAACCCACGATTCTGCGTGCCACACATGGCATTTGTGTGCTTCGCAGTGTACTCACTCTTAACAAGCTTGGGTACTGCGGCACACAAAAGTGTAATTAGTATTAGCCTGAAACATTGTTCATATTGCAAATGTTGAACAACATATTCAACACATTTAAGCAGAGGAGTGACCAAACAAGGAAACGATTAATCACTGTCGATTAAACGATTATCAAATTAGTCGCCGATTAATTCAATAATCGATTATCATCAAATGAAGACAGGGAGGTGTGAAATAGTTGGCAACATAAATGCTTCAGGATAATAATCATTTTAATGTAAAGGATAATCAGGTTAATCAATTTAGTCATCTGTAAAAATGGCTTCTAAAAAAACTGATTAACAACCCACAGGTCGGCCTCATACGTCGTTCCTTGGTGACACAACACTTGGATCCGCTCGGTTGCCTTTTCAAGGATCAATACACCCTGTCGACTGATCGTCACGTGTCACCAGCCATCCTCAGCTGGTCGCCAGCGGCCACGGCGCCCTCCTCCCTGGTCCCTGTCGAGATATCACTCCCTGCCTCCATTAACTTTGCCGTGTCAGCACTCTGAAGACCCATTCCAAGGCCCAACGTCAACACCAGTGCTGTCCATCTTTCTTCAAAATAGTATTTGAAATCAAACTAAATTCTATGAAAATAGTTTGACTTTTACAGTGGAATTATTGTATCAATTTTAACCCTATAGACTGGTTTATGCTCGAAACACTGTAATTTTGTCCCGCCCTTCTGTTGGTCACTTCCGGTGCCTGAATGTTGCCTTTGGAAAGTCTGGTAGTGGACCGAGGTAGGAGGACACAAAGGCACAATGGTTCGAAATCCGACCACTAGATGTCGGCCTGTGATCACCCGCCTTGCTTCCTTCACCATTTTGTATAAATATTGATGAAATACAGTCAAAATCCGACTTGAAGTTACTCACCGAGTGGTCACATGTTCTTCTGGACCAATAGGCTGGCTGCTTCTACTCGTAATTCCAAAAGGAATGAGAAAATGGAACGGGTTGCACTGATTATTAAATCAAGCATTTGTGGGTCACAGATCCGCACGAGGTGTGTAATGGCACACCGCAAGTTACCACCATCCATTTTAAATAGCGTGGTAGGTGTGTGTTGCCACTGAGTAGACATGTTGAAAAATAGTTCAAAACATGTGGAAGCAAATGGCACCGATAGTGACGTTCCGAGTGCAAATTTAACCGGAAGTCTCCCTGAACTTGTCTATTGTGTTTCAAAGTAAAAGTATCTGATACTTGAATATTTTTTGGGTGCGCGATCTGTCCTTAATGGTGTTCCCCAAAAAATAGTTTTGAAAACAAAACTATTTTGAAAAAGTTCCATTCCAAATGGTCCAGGCAGGCCTGTGTTAACCGTTTTCGTTCTCGGAACCGTTCCGCCACCAAAATATCATTCCTAAACCGGTTCGGAACGCAAACATTTTGTTCGTTCTTCAAGTTCCTTATATTGTGCAAAGTTACATTTAGATATAGTTAATGCAAAATACATTTGGTGGACTTTAACTGTATTAACATGAAACTGTATTAACGTGTGGACCTTCATTTCCTCGTCTGTCCACAAGATGGAGCCCCAGATGCATGGGGCTTGATGACTGGCAGTGAAACTTGGATGGATGCACAACAGGAAATAGTCTCCCAGACATAGGATATGTTAAAATATAAGAGAACAGAAAAAAGTGTTTTTAACCGGTTTTGTGGATTTCATAATGTTCCGTTTCTGTTCCGGAACAGTTGAAGAAATCTTTTCGTTTCCGTTCCTGCTCCTCAGAAAATTCCGTAAAATTATGTTCTTTTTCGGTGTCCGTTTTCGTTCCTTGAACCGGTTTGGAGCCCTGGTTCACCCGGAATCAAAAATGAGACTGCTGTTCCCTGACCGTGTGCATGTCTGGTCAATGCAGGGTATCTGGCGCATCCCAGTGGATGAGATCGACCGTCCTGGCAGCTTTGCGTGTCACATGAACCGCTCCATCGTTCTGCTGCTGGATGTGCTGTACCGCCTCAAGGACCAGCACACGCTGCTCAAACTGGCCTTCATGCTGCATCGGAACCCTGACCACGGAAAGTAAGACCTGGGTGTTCTACAACGCTTAACTTGTCCTGCTAACTGTCCTGTCCTGCTAACTGTCTTGTTTTTCTAACTGTGGGTGGGATCCCAATGACATGTACAGACGTGAAGCAGGTTACCTTTTTTTGATCGCGTTGGTTGGTTTGTCTCCAAGACAACTGAAAAAGTTGTGCACGGCTCTGGATGAAATTTTGCAGAGTTGTTGGAAATGACAAACGTAATAATCAATTAAATCTTGGTGCATTTCTGTAGCCTGTAAGTAACATAATCATACTTAATCACCAACTTACCGATAGATCGCTGGGCGCTCACCGTGGTCATGTGACTTCCGGGTCGCAACGGCCGCTGGGAAATGTAGTTGACTTGTGCTGAGCATGTTCGCCGGTGGTGTCAATCGCAACCGCGCTACTCTAGGAGCACTTGCATTGATAATGGGTTGCCACACATACATAAAAAGACTATTTTTTTGGACCACTATCGCGCAGGTTTACAATCTCACTTGACCGGTGCGCGAAATGTCTTTTCTATATTCTAAAAATATATCTTTTGACATCTTTGGCAGTAAGTTTATTTTTTTATAGGACATATTTACATTTGAACAAAAATCCTCGGACAACATAATGTTTGTGTCTACCAGGGCTAGAAAACTGCTTCAGGCAGGCATATGTTTAACGTTTTCGTTCTCTGAACCGTTCCACCACCAAAATATCAGTCCTGAACCAGTTCGGCACGCAAAAATTCAGTTTGTTCTTAAAATTCCTTATATTGTGCAATGTTAAATTTAGATATAGTTTAATATAGTAATAGTTTAAACGCCATTACATTCACTTCCTCTTGGTGGTGGCACCCTAGTGGCAGGTGATACCTTCTACTTTTGTTCTATTGATGCCTGTCAGACTGGGGGTTGTGATTGGCCGGCCTCGTTCCGTCACCCCCTCGAAGTGTGACCAGTCGGCGACCAGTAAACGTGGCCAAGAACGGCCAGATTCTGGACCCAAATCTCAGCAGGTCCTGAAACCTGGCCTGGCCGATTTGAGCTTGTGGAAAACCGATTTTCGGGGTGGATGTGCATGTGAACTGTGCAGTGCTGGCCTTATGTAAGCCAGTGGAAAAGGGTCTGTAGTGTCTACTGACCGTCTGTTGTGTCCCCCTGACAGGAAGTATTTGCGTGATGTGGATCGTCAGGTGTTGGCCAAGAGTGCATTCTTCTTCACGGTGAAGGTGCTGGAGGACACCTTGGACAGTCTAACTGAGGTATGAATTAAAAACGTGTTTAAGAAGACATGTTTTTTACCTGTGCGGGGCTCAGCGTTGGTTTGTCTGTCCCCAAGACAACTGAAAATGTTGTGCACGGATCTGGATGAAATTTTGTACTGTTTTTGGAAATGACACACGGAACAATTGATTAAATTTTGGTGCATTTCTGTAGCCGATAAGTAACATAATCATACTTAATCACCAACTTACCGAGAGATCGCTGGGCGCTTACCGTGGTCACGTGACCATGCTTCCAGGTCGCAGGGGCCGCTGGGAAATGTAGTTGGCATGCTCGCCTGTGGCATCAATCGCAATCGCGCTACTCACACACTTTTGGTTGCCATCCACCTCTGATATATATTCAGAATTACATCACCTGGCATAATATATAACGTCTGGTATAAATTAACCAAGGTTTTATCTCGATTCACTCAAACACAATCGTTCAATTCACACATTCAAGTATGATCAGTAGAGCTGCAGCTAACGATTAGTTGCCAATTATTCAAACAATTAATCGACTACTCTGTTAGATATATTTGCTTTCAAAAATCCCCCAAATATTCACAGCGACACAGAAATTAATCTTGTCAACTAGAAATGTAGTCACGATAGCCAACAAATGTACAACAATTTAGTGACAATGTAGTACAAACTCATTACAATTAATTTTCACAGTAATATTTGGATGGTTTTCTTCATATTCATCTTTTTCATCAATAACGTTGAATAATATTAATCGTAGTCTTGATTTTCAGGAATTATTAAGTAATATCAAATTTGTGTAAACCAATAGGTGGTAGTGTCAGCAAAAACTGCTAACAATATCGATGGTTGAACTCCTTGGCGACTAATCGATGACTGCATTCATCATAGTTCACTTTCTCCGCTTGTAGCAGAATGTGCACCAACATGGGTCAGCCTTCTCCAGAGTTTCCGGTCCAGTGTCATTCTGTTGAGGGTTGGTAGGTCAAGTCCTGACCACTTGTAGACGTTGTCGCGCCATCTTTTGGGTTGTCTTCCTCTGCTTCTTTTGCCGGCCACTAGTCCTTCGAGACAGAGTTTTGTCAGTCCTGTTTGGGATCTCTTGATGTGTCCGTAGTGTTTGAGGGTTCTGCTTTTGATTATTGCCATTATTGGTATGAGTGAGGTTGATATTTGGAGTTCTTTTATTTCAATGCGGTCTAGAAGGCCGTGTCCTGTCATCCTTCACATGATGTGGTTCTGGAATGTTTCGATGACTGCATTAGTTGTCGATTAATTTCATAATTGATTAGTCGTCGACTAGTCATTGTAGCCCTAATGATCAGTACCGCATAAGTGTGTGTGTTGTTGACATGACTACTTATACAACCATGATTAGTTGATCAGTCATTGACTAAACCATTCTGAAATGAATCATTAACAAATGTAATACTCGATACCGGCCAAGGAAGTTTGCTCCGTGCATGGCCTGCCAACGGTGGTTATGGTTATGTGTCAGAGGTGGCAAAAGTGCAGAGATTTCTTACTTGAGTAAGAGTAAAATTTGAGTAAAACTACAAAGTACTGGTTCAAATAAAGTAAAGTAAAAAGTCGAGCCTGCAAAATGTACTCAAAAGTATTTTTGAAAGTAAAAAGTACAAAGTATAAAAATTACGGTACATTTGGATATAAAAAGCACACTTTTCAATGTTGGTTTGAAAAAACAAAAACTAACTTCACTTAAGATTTATGAATCACGCTGCCAAGCATTGAGATGAAGATTTGAAACATTTGGAAATCATGCTGTCCTAATCTTTCAAACTCGGGTGGAAAAAAGTACTTTTCCCTGTATTGGGGAAAAGTAACGAGTAGAAATACAGATATTTTTGTTACAAATCTACTACAGTAAAGAAGTTGTCAAAGAAAAAAGTACTTCTAAAAGTACAGATACTTGAAAATTCTACTTAAGTACAGTACTTAAGTAGTTGTACTTTGTTACTTGCCATCGCTGCTTATGGTTCAGGTTTAATAAATCCACATGTATCTACAGGTGTGCGAACAGCCCTCCAATGCCTCCCCATCCCTTGTGAGGAGCGAAATGACAAGTTCCACCGAAGCCTCCAGTCGGCCCCGACCAGATGATCAAGCCAAGCAGCATGCTTTGTCCAAGCTGCCAGAGGCTGGGGGAACTGCCGAGGGCTCGGCGCTATCTAAGCTTCCCGACTCTGGAACGAACCTAGAGGCCGCGGGCCGGGCGGCCCCGCCGTCCACCCCCGGGACAGACGTCAAGGCCTCTGAGGGCGTGGCTCCATCCTCGGCTGCTGCAGGCCATGAGCAACGTTCAGGGTAGGGCTGCACCGTTGGATTTAAAATGATTTGGTTCAGAGATTTTAACTTTTCATACCTACTGCTGCACTGCCATGGATGAATATGACATATTCAGATTGCAGAATTCTAATCGGGGCTCCGAACGAAAACGAACAGAATTGTACGGACTATTACGAAAAAGTTTTCTTCAATTGTTAAGGAACAGAAACGGAACATTATGAAACAAAAAACCGGTTGAAAACTTTTTTTCTTTTTCGTTCTCTATATATTTTAACATATCCTTTGTCTGGGAAACTATTTCAGGTGCCGATAAGTACTGATAGATCACTGGGCGCTTACTGCGGTCACGTGACCAGACTTCCTGGGGCCGCTGGGTACTGTAGTTGGCTTGTGCTGAGCATATTCGGCCGTGGCATCAATTGCAATCGCGCTACTCTACAAGCACTGATGATGGGTTGCCACACATACTGCTAGCACTAAAAGTACTTTTTTTTTGTACCACTCTGGTACAGGTTTGCCATCTCTGAGTGCTTCTAGTTACCAGTGTTTTCCTCCCTGTAGTGCGGGTCCAGACGAGCCGATGGACACCGATGCGGGACTCTGGAGAAGGCCTGTACCGCCAGCTCTGGACCCGTCCACCCTCCCTAGGAGCCTCTCTGAGTCCGGCACCAAGATGCCTGAAGCCGGACGCACCGCAGATCTCTCCTTGGAGGAACTGAGCATCAGCTCCAGACAGCAGCTCCAAGTAGGGACGCCAAGTTCATTAGGAATCATTGGCTGTGTTTGTTTTTTTACCTGTGCCGGCTGCACCGAGCAGTTTATACAATATTGCACGCATATTTTAAAATCTCACTCCTACTTGAATTTTAATTTAGCTGTTGCCTTAAGAGAATTTTGGCAAATCACTTTATAACTTTTTCCTGGATAGGCTTTAAATTATAAATTGTAGATTTCTTTTTGTACAATTCATAACATAATTCCCCATTTGGAATCAATACAATTTTCTGATTGTGATGATAATTTTAGCTATTTTTAAAATTCAAATGGTAAGGGTGGATTCTCTCTACTTCATTCCAAATGGGGACAGGGTTTGTAAAATATTCTTTAAATATTATTCTGTTAGTGAGCAGCCCCCTGCCGTGTTTGTAAGAAAATACCTTTTGCTTGCTCCTGTCGGTGAATTTAAAACTTTGCAGCAACCCATCGCACCCTGCATCTGTAGAAAATCGGATGTGCTATGCAGAGATGGGCAGTAACGCATTACATTTACTCAGTTACAATTTTTGTGCGTACTTTTTAACTTTTGGAGTACATTTTTCACAAGTTACTTTCTACTTTTACTCCAGTAAATTAGAGGTTTAAAAACTACTTTCCTGAGATGTGAGGACTTTGCTACTCGTTGCATTAACTTGGCCTTTAGCGACACCCATTGAGAACTGTTGACACATATGTTGACGTCTTATCTCTCACTCTCCCCCTCTCTCTATCTCGCTCTCGGACGCTCACTCTCTTGCTCTTGGTCTCTCTCTCGGGCTCTCTCGCTCAGTCTGCCTCTCGGGCGTTCTCTCTCTGTCTCTATCTCTCTGTATCTTTTGAAAAGCGAATTTGTCCTAATTACTTTCGCTATTGAAGTAACTTTTTTGTGGAGTACTTTTTAAACTTTTACTTAACTATTTGGATGGCTACTTTTTACTTTTACTTCAGTAATATTTTGCTGAGGTAACAATACTTTTTCTTAAGTAATTTTTATGGCTACTCTGCCCATATGTGGTGGTATGTAATATTAAGTTTAAACATCCAAACATGAAACCTCTAACCCCTAGATATGGTCCCTTAGCTCCAGGGCCAGGCCCCAGTTTCTACACCCAGCTCCATTCCAGTGGGGAGTATCGGGGGTCCGGAGCAGGCTCTGCTGAGGAGGGCCAGCAGGAAGAGGAAGCTTCTAGAAGATGTGGAGTCGGGGAAAGCCCTCCTGCTTGATGCCTACAGGGTGTGGCAGCAAGGCCAGAAGCTGATGAGCTACGACCTGGCACGCATCGAGAAGATCATGTCTGAGACCTACATGCTCATCAAACAGGTATCTGGAATGTTCCGTGTTTATTGTGCTTGGTCTGGCCACTAGGAGTTTAATGATCAGTCGATTCATCGATTTGAGTCATTAGGATCGAGCGATGACGTGACTTGTGTTCGAGTTCGCTTCCAAACTCATCGCATTGGTTGCGGAGGAGGTCATTATACGTAGTAGTAGCGGCCTTGAATGTTGACAGCCGCTCCCCGTTCGCATGTCAACCGGTGCGGCTGCGCGCACCTGCACGTTCCATTAAGCTACAAGTTGGAGCCTCTGAGATAATGCGATCACCCCATTGGTCCTTACGCGGTCACGTGGTTCTACACGCAGCGTGATACTAAAATACTTTTTACTGAGATGTCAGCAATTCACTACTCGTTACATTAACTTGGCCTTTAGACACCTGTTGGGAACTATGTTGGTGACATCTCTCCCGGTCTCTCTCTCCTTACTTAAGTAACTTTTCTGTGGAGTACTTTTTTACTTTTATTTGAGTAACTATTTGGATGACTACTTTTTCCTTTTACCTGAGGGCAACAGAGCAAACAGGGCAGAGCCAGGGTTGGTCTTGTCATTTATAATATTTTGTGATGGTAAAAACCAGTTTGGACGCACATATTATTGTATCCGTCAGTGGAGCGTTGGTCTGGTGATCATTTAACACAGCACGTTTTCACTGATCTCTGTTCTGTGTGTAACAATGACACCTGTTCTGAGTGCTGCTGGGTACTTGGTGTTCTCCCAAATGAATGAATAAATTGGCAACATCCTCGTTCATGCAGTACAGTCATAGTCCTGTGGAGGCGTGCTAACAATGACTCATGGGGAAAAAATGGAGTGTCCCTCCACTCATGGAGGGGGGGGGGGGCTCTACAGTAGGGGTGACAAACATACGGTTCGTGGGCCAGATCGGGTCGACGGAGGGGTACATTAATGAATATCAGAAGTCCAGTTGACACATTAAGAACAGCAAACTGTGGCTGAGCAAGAAGTTCCTTCTCAATACTGTAGTCTAAGTGCTCATAGGCTGAGGATGGTTGGGCGCACAGACTTTAATAAACTTGTTTGGGGAAACTGTTGAGACCCGAGAGGTCCGTCTGGAATCCCTATTTTAAGATTTTGATTTTGAGAAAAAAAGCCACCCTAAAACGTTTTCAAAATATATTTTTAGATATTAAAAAATAAAAGTATTTTGGCATATGGCGTCCCTATTTGGTATATAGATATAGAGGATATATAGATTTCAATGTATATATTATCGTTAATATCGGGTAATACACTCAATGTTATATCACAACAATAATGTACTACAATTATACAAGTTAAAAGGAAAATCAAGTTTGATTTATATTACAAATCCCATATAAAATAATGGGATTTCGGATTGAAATCTATTGAAGAGTGCAGTCCAATGTCACGGACATCATTCATCATCGTTATGTGGAATTGCTTGGGGAAATTAATGATTTTCAGCGTTTCCTGGCAGGGCTTGGATACAAAATTATTTTTAAAAAGTTCCGTTCCGAACGGTTCAGGCAGGCCTATGATTAACGTTTTCGTTCTCTGAACCATTCCGCCACCAAAATATTGGTCCTGAACGCATTTTGTTCGCTCTTAAAATTCCTTATATTGTGCAATGTTAAATTTAGATATAGTTTATACTTTATATTTATATTATTTTATATATTTGGTGGACTTTCAAACTTCAGTGCAACTGCATTAACGTGAAAACTGGGTTTAAAACGCCATTACATTCACTTCCTCGTCTGTCCACAAGATGGAGCCCCAGATGCATGGGGATTGATCACTGACAGTGAAAGTTGGATGGATGCACAACCGGGAAAAAAAAAACGTTTTCAACCGGTTTTGTGGATTTCATAATGTACCGTTTCTGATCCGGAACAGTTGAAGAAACCTTTTTTTGTTTCCGTTTCCGCTCCTCAAACAAGATTGACGAGGAATAGCCAGATGTGCGTGGTCAGTATATTTACCTGCGCTGGGGCTGCACCGCGAAGCAGGTTGTTTTTGGGTAGCGTTGGTTTGTCTTTCGGACTGTCCCCAATGGGTAAGGGGTGCGAACTGTGCTTCAAGCCTTCACCGATCCCAGTCTGTCTCCGCCGCCCCTCACCATCTCTCTCCCTGTCCTCGCCTGCATTCCATTCCATTCAATCAAGTAATAAAAGCGAGTCTGTCACCATCTATGTTCTATTGCTTTCGCGGACCTCGTCCGCTGGGTGGGGGCAGGGGCGTATGTGATTGGAGCTCGCAGCCCCGAGCAAGAGCAGCACAGCTCCCCCGCCCTCTCCCACTGCTCTCCTGGCGGAGCACCCGCCGGATGAGTGCTCCGCACGCAACCCTTTCTCCCCCTCTCTGTATGTGAAGAATTAATAACGCCGTGGTCGATATTCAATTCTTTCAGCTCCGCGAGCCTCTGCCTTCCCTTCCGCCCATTTGGATCGGATACTTATGCCGTTTAAATCCGATCTAACGCCAACCATTCCTAGACGTGCCACTTGTCACGAGCGGCAACTCGAATTGAAACGCTGCTGGCACGGGCGCGTATTTCCGAGTTTCGCGCAGCCGAAACAAGCGGCAACAAATTCCGTCTGTTTCACTGAGGTGAATGATGCATGTTATTCATTTGGCAGCTCAGCCAAGCATAACAAAAGGAATGAAACAAGGAGTTTTTGCAGTGTTAAAGGATATCTCTGTTTCAGGTGGATGAGGATGTCGCTTTGGATCAGGCTGTGAGGTACTGTCAGATTCAGCTGGCCGCCTCTGCCCAGAGACAGGTAGGTTGGCACCCACATGAACGGTATATTCCAGGTACAACTTACGGAATGTGTTCGTTATTGCCTGCGCCGGGGCTGCGTCGCGAAGCAGGATATGTTTTTGGAAGCATTCGTTTCTTGGTTTGTCTGTCCCCAGGATAACTGAAAAAGTTGTGCACGTATCTGGATGAAATTTTGTGGACTTGTTGGAAATGTTACACGGAATAAGTGATTCAATTTTGGTGCATTTCCGTAGCCTATAAGGAACATAATCATACTTGATCACAACGCTGGGCACTTACCGCGGTCACGTGACCAGACTTCTGGGTTGCGGTGCCGCTGGGTAATGTCGTTGGCTTGTGCTGAGCATGTTCGCCGGTGGCGTTAATCGCTACTCTACAAGCACTTGCATTGATAATGGGTTGCCACACATACTACTAGCACTAAAAGTACTATTTTTTTTTTGTACCACTACGGCGCAGGTTTTCCATCTGAGTGCTTCTAGTTGAGTATATGTCTCTGTGACAGTTTTCAGGGGACACTCCAACAACTCCAAAGTTCTCCAGGGACCACAGGGATGTCTTCTTCCCCTCTCTGTCGTCTCCCCTGCTGCTGGCTCAGGGACACCCAGGCTCCTCCTTCCATTCGCTGTCCCAGGATGTGTCGTGCAGGCCACACCCGCTGGAGCCTCCCGCCAAGCTGTCCCGAGGGCCGCTGTCCATGCCCCCACAGGAGCCCCCTGTACGGAGACCCCAGGCCCCTCACCAGCACCATGCTGCAGCTTTTCCTCCGCTGGCCGGTAGGTTCCTTGTTTGGGGACGAAGAGGCTAAATAAGGAGTTAACTCTGACTGACGAGACTCTTCAACATTCACTGTCCCTATGCAGGGCTCCGAACCGGTTCAAGGAACGAAACCGAAAACAGAATTTTACGGAATTTTATGAGGAGCCGAAATGGAAACGAAAAAATGTATTTTTAACTGTTCTGGAACAGAAACAGAACTTTTTGAAATCCAGAAAACCGGAAGTTTGAAAGTCCAACAAATATAAGTTGTATTAACTATATCTAAACGAAAATATTTGCGTTCAGGACCGATATTTTGGTGGCGGAACGGTTTCGAGAACGAAAACATTAAACATAGGCCTGCCTGAACCGTTTGGAATGGAACTTTTTAAAAAATAATTTCATTTTCAAGCCCTGCCCTGTAGACAAGTTTGGCGGGTATTTCCAGTTAAATTTGTACTCTGAACACCTATTGGGTGTTGGCTATTTAAATAAAGATTGTGGTAACCCAAGTGCGGATCTGTGACCCACAAACGCATGATTTAATAATCAGTGCAATCCGTTCCATTTTCTCATTCTATTTGGAATTACTATTAGAAGCAGCCAGCCTATTGGTTCAGAACATGTGATCACTCGATGAGTAACTTTAGTCGGGTCGCGGGGGCAACAGCTCCACCAGAGAGCTCCAGACTTCCCGCTCCAGAGCAATATTAGCGACCTTCTCCTGGGCAATGCCGAGACGCTCCCAGGTCAGGGAGTTGATGTAATCCCTCCACCTGCGCCTTGGTCTGCCTCCCAGTGGGACATGCATCGAGGACCTCCCTAGGGAGATGCTTGAGGGGCATCCTCACGAGGTGCCGAACCACCTAAGCTGACTCCTTTCCAGGCGAAGGAGCAGTGGCTCTACTCCTAGTCTCTCCCGCGTGACTGAACTTCTCACCCTATCCCTAAGGGAGACGCCAACCACCCGCCGAAGAAAACTCATTTCATCCACCTGTATTCGCGACCTAGTTCTTTCGGTCATGACCCACACTTCAGAGTAGGGACGAAGATAGCTTGAGAGTAGGGACGAAGATAGCTCGGAAGACAGAGAGCTTTGCCTCCTGGCTCAACTCTCTTTTCGTCACGACAGTGCGATACATCGACTGCAATACCGCCCCTGCCGCTCCCATTCTCCGGCTGATCTCCTTCTCCATCTTCCCCTCACTCGTGAACAAGACCCCGAGATATTTAAGCCTATACCGTTGGTTCCCATACAAACCCAAGCTCATTTACTAGTCCTCATTGAGCACTTCACAGTGTGATGGACGAGGCCCTGAGGAATTTACATTCCATGGATATTGAATGTTCCACACTGGCAGCATTGTAATCAAATATTTATACACTTCCTCCCTCCGCTCATGTTTACACACAATCTCCATGGTTACCGTAGTTGTTGCTGGGGAAAGGCTGTCGACTCGTTAGGCTCTCTAGGTTCTAACCTGAACCGATATCTTTTCCCAATTGGTTCGTTCCGAACAGAAACAGAATTGAAACGTTTCTGGTTATGAGTTCCAACAACAAAATGACGTTCCCGAACCATTCCGTTCCTGCCAGATTTTTAATGCTTCATAATATATGTCTGGGCGAACCTACAACGACTCGCTACAGAGACCCGCTGCTGCCCGCTGGTAGTGCTCTACAGTCGAGGTCTCATTGCGTGTTGGGGCGAACCCACAACAACCCGCTACAGAGAGATCCATACTTCACTGCTGCATCGGAGATTTTATAAATACTTTGATTCATTTTTTAAGTTATCTCAAATTGCACTCCTTTGAGGAACAAAATAAAACCCGTATTAACCGGTTATCATTATTTTTAAATAAGTGTTCCTGTTCCAGAACATAAAAAATAACGTTTCCAGTTTCGTTTCAGTTCCCTGGGAACAGTTTTCGTTCCTTGAACCTCTTCAAAGCCCTGGTTAGAACTCACCTTCTTTCTAGGATGATGTCGTACTTGAGTTAGTTAGTAGCTGGTTCTTTAGTAAGTGATAAGGCTGGGCAATATTGAAAAATAAAATGCTTCTCGATAAGTGTTTGCTATAAAAGGAAAAAAAAAGAAAACGCACCAACTTAAATATTTTAATTATAAACTATGGCTCTGTCCGAAATCATCACCCATAGTGCACTATATGGGGCACAAGCCATTTTGTAGGTGTCCGAATTCTCCATGTACCCTATATAGTGCACTGAAAGTATCCCACAATGCACCGCAAAAAGCAGTGAGCATCGGATGTACCCTAGACGGAGCAATATAACCCATAATGCATTGCGAGACGTTTTAAAAATGGTAAACTTTTAAAAACAAATGGCACGGTGAGAGTAAATAGCGACCGACTGTGGCAAATAGTTATAAATGTAAGTACTTTTGACTTTTTGTGATGATTGTTGAATTTTATAATTATATTCTTTATAATTATTTTTTAATAATTTTGACGGCGCCACCTCTAGTGTCCGAAATCTCGGCCGTTGCTGTTGAGTGCACTACAAGTGAGTGCTCTATATGGGGGGTAGGGAGTAGGGGATATGATTAAGTTATTCCAACATCACCTAAACAATAAATGATAAAACACTGAAACAATAAAAATGATTACATTAAACATATTTCCTCAGAGTTATTAATGTGCTATTGCTTTTTCTCCATAAGTTGTATTTTACAGATACTTAAATGCTATTTTTATTTATTCATTAATTTATTTCACAAATATTGTTGGGAGATGCTCATATTTGATACTGGAACATAATTGTTTTTCATTCAAACTATTATAAAAAAATGTATTTTTTACTACTATACATACAGTTTGATTAATAGTTGCTATTAAAATTTGATATATAATATAAAGTTATTAACGTGTTATTGTATACTTTTCGCCAAAGTCCAAAGCAACGACATGGGATGACTGATGTCTGCTCATTTCCCGTCCTGATTCATTCTTGGCCTGACTCATGCTGACGTCTCGTCAGAGAGCGCTGCAGAACATTTTCTGAATCAGAATCCGTGTGATTGACCACGGTCACCACGCTGCATATACAACCAATATACGCGCATGGAATTTGGGGTCGGACCATAGACTAAATGAAGTAGACGCAGTGTGCATGACGTCATCCATAGACTGTATATAACGCAGAAGCAGCGTGCATGACGTCATCCATAGACTGTATATAACGCAGAAGCAGCGTGCATGACGTCATCCATAGACTGTATATAACGCAGAAGCAGCGTGCATGACGTCATCCATAGACTGTATATAACGTAGACGCAGCGTGCATGACGTCATCCATAGACTGTATATAAAGTAGACGCAGCGTGCATGACGTCATCCATAGACTGTATATAAAGTAGACGCAGCGTGCATGACATCATCCATAGACTGTATATAAAGTAGACGCAGCGTGCATGACGTCATCTATAGACTGTATATAAAGTAGACACAGTGTGCATGACGTCATCCATAGACTGTATATAAAGTAGACGCAGCGTGCATGACGTCACACATAGACTTTATATAAAGTAGACACAGTGTGCATGACGTCATCCCATTGCTGTGAACAAACTTGGGTTGTGTCACCGACAGTGCGCTGCCATTGTTGAAAGTACCCGCATAT
>OMKY01244402.1:0-12200 GCA_900302395.1 Bregmaceros cantori | reverse complement strand
TGCTATCTAGCCTGGCAAGCCAGACCCAATGCATCGTCCACGAATTGCACATCGCTAGACGCTGAATTGGGTCTGGTGCAGATCAATTGGAAAAACTGCGAAAAACGTTGAAAAAAAACATGTCAATCAAATGTTGTCATCCAGTCACCGTGCAGTAGGTGGGACAAACGGCGTGGGGGCGTGACAAGTATTTAAACCAGGCAATCCAATCACAGCGCAGTAGGAGAGACGATCGAGGAGCTGACTGACACTTGAGGAAGCGAAGACGAGGCTGACTGTCACGTCGATTGTTAATTTCCATTGCGAGCGGCATCGCAGCGACATCGAATGAGAACGAAATCAAGTGTATTATAGTCAATGCATGATAGGAATCATGTACGCGTCCGAGTGTGTGTTGAAGTAAAGTGAGAGAACTTCTCTGGGAGAAGTTGGCCACAAAGCGCAGCAACTTTCCATTACATGTTCACTCCAGCGTACCATGCATTCTAAGTACTGAATGGAATCAGACATGCAAAATGCCCAGTGCCATTCATTCCCAGGGTGAAAAAATTAAGAGCTATTAAGACATGTTTACCCTCAACCTGTGTTGTCGTTTTGTAAATTGATCTGTGATTATTGTGATATTTACATTATAAACTGTATGGCATTATCATCATTATTATTGCTGTATTTATTATTATTGATAAATAAAAATAATCGTCGGGATTCCCTGCTGCGTGTTACCTCGCCTCGACCTCGGCTGCAGAGCACTGCCAGCTGGTCTCTATAGTCGTGACTCCACGGAGAACTTGTTTACAAGGGGACACGGCACTATGTCCGCGTATCCACGGAAGGGTCCAGGACGCCAAAACCCCCCCGCCGCCCCCCGCCAGGTGGGTGTCGCCGAGAAAAAGACGCGGGGGTATAGGTACACACACACACACGTGTGGTGTAGCGGTTAAGACAGCCCCATACGGTGTTCGCAATGAAATGCATTTTGTAACAACGTGATCTTACAACATTCCTACTGAGACACACACACCCAGACACACAGACACACACACAAATGCATTTCGTTTTTTTTATTTGTCGAAAAAGCACCTGCTGGACATGGCTGCGTGGTGTAACGGTTAAGACAGCCCCATACGGTGTTCGCAAAGAAATGCATTTTTTAACAACGCGATCTTACAAAATTACTACTGAGACACACACAGACACACACACGCACACACGCCCGAGGCGTTGCGGGCTCGTTCCCACACCAACTCCGCCCCCGTCTTGTGTCACCCATACCAACTCCGCCCACGTCCGCGCTGATTGGTTCGCATTTATGTTGGCGATGGGTATTCGAGGTTTCCCAGACCCAATTCAGCGTCTAGCGATTTGCAATTAGTGGACGATGCATTGGGTCTGGCTTGCCAGGCTAATATTTAGTCACACATGCATAAATGTACAGGGAAATTCTTCCTCCGCATTTAACCCATCCCGGTGGCAAACTAGATTTTGAGCCAGTGTTTTGGCCAGGGGCACTGACTGGAGCAGGTTAACTCGAACATACTTTTGGTGGCAGGGGAATCCAGAGTGCCTTGAGGAAACCCATGCAGACACGGGGAGAACACGTAAACCCCATACACAAAGGACCTGGGCGGGCCTGGGATACAATCCCAAGACCTTCTTGTTGTGAGGCACCATCCATGCCATATATGGAGTAGGCATGAGTCACTTCTCATAATCGAGTCGAGGCGACCTGACCTGGTTAAAGTCTCCCGGTAGATGAAGTCACTTCATCTACCGGCACAACAGATGTAAACATTTGATCAGCTCTGACGCTACCTCCCTGGTCCGACTCCTTCACGTCTGAACTGCATCTTTCCTGGGTGGGCACCCTTACTGGCACTGGTACCACTATGGGGACCATACTTCCAGACTATAACCACCGTTAAGTAATCTTTGACTAAGGTATTAACCTTATTATGTAAATGCTGAAAGCACAAAGATTGAGATAAATAGAAGCTGGTTGGTATGATAGCAACCTTGGAAAAAATAACTATTAATAATACTACTAATAATAATATTGTATGCCATTGCCAACCGCCACGTCCACCGGGGCCGTAGGTTGCGATAATCAACAGCACCTTTCCCCCCTGGCGGCACTCCTGCAACTACCTAAAGCAACCACCCGATCCACATGTTTTTACAAGCCAGCGGGAGCAGCTGGCTGAACTGCGCCCATCATCCGCGGACCGCCCATATCAGCCTCCAGCGCCGCCAGCTGCTCCCAATCAACGATCGGCCGCTTATAAGGCCACGTCTGACCCTGGAGAGGCGCAGCCGCAATACCTCTGAACTGGTAACCATGACCTGACAGAGCACGTCACTTGCCAATATCTAGACAAGATCAAATCCAATTTGATAATCCTTCGGATTGATCACTTACCTGGTCTCTCTCCTGTGTCCAGTGTATCTCTGGGACTCCTCTCCTCGCGCCTGATCCGATCCCAATGGACCAGGACCAGATAAGCATACCCGATGACTCCGACCGCATGGACGAGTCGTGATATGATTTCCTGTATTTCTTTGTGTTCTCACGTTTGGTCTCCGAGACCTTAAACTAACATATAAATCAATAAAGGGTTGTTAAACCCTCTGTTTTGTCTCTCTCTGGGAAAACTAAATATTCCAATATTAATATGCTTGTGACACATGTCCAACCACTTGTCTACAGGCATTGCTTCCCTGTTTTTGTCCATGTTCAAAGAAGCCTTTTCAAGGTACCGGGAAGTGTACGAGTGTGTACGTTGTTGTGTGTTTGGGTGTGTGTCTGCGCGTGCGCGCCCTGCCTGCGTGGGAGCGTGTCCGCCCTGTGCCTATGTGCGTATGAAGGTATTTTTATGCCGGTGCCCTTGTTAAATCAGGCATTTACCATGACTACTTCAAATGTATGACAGTTGCAGTTAGTTGACACCTCGTGTGTTTGTAAAATGTACTAAACATCCCCGAGGCATTGGCTGACACAGGGGTGCTGATGGCTGGCAGCCTGGCACGTGGTCTCACACACACTGCAAATAGAATTCTTATAAAGCCCAACTTGTTGTTCATAACAATCCCCAGTCACATCTACATAATGATTAATGATGGCTGATTTCACCTCATCTTCCTTCTGTCGCTCTCTCTCTCTCCCTTCCACCTTCTCTCTCTTTCTGTGTCTGTTTATCTCTCTCTTTCTCTCTCTGTCTCAATCATACTCTGTGAATAGAATTCTTCTAAAACCCAACTTAATCATAACAATCCTCAGTCGCATCTGCATAATGATTAATCCTATGCTGATCTCACCTAATTTACTTTTCTCTCTCACCCTCTCTCTGGTCTTTCTCTCCTTTGGTCCCTCTCTCCATCTCTCACTCCCTTGCGCCGTCTCTCTCTCCCTCGTGCGATAGACCACCCCTCGCTCTCTCCGTCCCTCTCTCTACCTCTCCCCGTCTATCTCTCCCTTGCACTCTCTCTCTCCCTCTCTGTCTCAATCACATGAACTGCAAATAGAATAATGTAATTCTTATAATCTTCTCTTAGGCCATCTCTCAACACAGCCCCTCTCACTTCCTATCCCATTCTGTCTTTGTCTTTCTTTCTCTCTCCATCCACACTTATCCCGGCCTTAACTTTGTTTTTTCCCCTAAATTCTGTCCCATTCTCCACTCGTTCATCAACTCCTCCTCCCTTTCTCCATGTCTTTCTTTCTTTCTGTCCTCATCTCCACACACGTTCATTGCCATTCTCACTATCTCTTAACAATGTCTTATCTCTGAGTCTGTCTGTCTGACTGTCTGTCTGTCTCTCTCCATTTAACCGTTCTTGCTTTCTCTCTCTCACATGCTTTGACATTTTTCTATCGCTTACCCCACCACCCCACCACCAATCCTCTTCCACCACACCATAACTATGCATCTCTCCCTCTCTCTCTCTCTCTCTCTCTCTCTCTCTCTCTCTCACCTGGTATGCTGCCTTTCCTATAGTTTTCTCCCACTCCCACATCCCCCGCCACTAATCCTGTCTCCCTATCTCTCATAACTAACCGACTCTTTGTCTCTCTATCCCTCTCTCAAATCGAATCTCTCTCTTTCTCATTTGGTATGCCACCTTTTCTATCGCTTTCCCTCTCTCCCACACCCCCACCACTAACCCTCTCTCTCTCTCTCTGTCTGTCCCACCACTCCATCACTAACCCACTCTTTCTTTCTTTCTCTATCTCCCCCTCTCCCTTTCTGTCACTTTTTCTCTCACCCACCACTAACCCTCTCTCTCGCTCTCCCCCTCTCTCCCCCTCTCTCTCTGGTAACAGGTGCACAGGGCTGCAGTGGGCAGCGTGGAGGTAGTCTGCTCTAAACATAGGCCCTTTCAAGTGTCTGACATTCAGCGTGAAGCGGCAACACAAGATATATGAGCCCTAAATCTGCCCGACAGCACGAGTACAGCCTTCATCTCGCTTCAACACAGTGGTCAAGGTGTGACACCCACCCTCGCTCTCACCCTCTCACCCCCCCACACACACACACAACTCCACCCCCTCCGAATATGTTCCTGTCCACCACCGCGACGGGCGGCGTTCGCCATCTTGGAAGAAGGGAACAAGAAGACCCTGGTATACGCAAACAAACGATTCGGTTTTAATGTTAGCCCACACACCAGACACCACAGACACACGTGTAAGTTGATGGGGGGAAGGGAAGGGGGGAGGGTTAGAGATGGGGAGGTTGCGGGGTCGCTCATAAATCACAAGGATTTTAAAATCTGATGACAAACCTAATTCCTTTCTGAAAAGAGCTGGCCTAGAACACCCTACACTCCCAACACAGCTCCCCCCACCACCGCATCCCCAACACCCTTACGCACACACACACATGCCCTCCACTCCCCCCCAACGACCTACCCCCGATCTCCGTCCCTCCTCCTCCTTCCCCCAGAGCTAGCCTCTCTCTCGCTGTCATCGAAGCCGGCCTATAAACATGGCAGCTGTCAGCCAAACGCGTCTGGACCGTGAAGGACATGCCAGCACGGCCTCCCCGTGCACCCCCAGCCAATTCTGGAACCTGTCGGACTGGGGTGGAGAGCGGGCTGGGGTGGTTCTGGGGTGGGGGTGAGTTGCGGGTGAGATACGGGGGGGCTGGATCATCGGATTCCCGTTTTGCATTCTGTCACATCGAGTCGTGCTGAGGTATAGAGGGGAACCCGCTGCTATCCAGTACCCACCTACCTCGAGAAATAACACCCCCCCCCCTCCTTCTCAACCCCCGCCTACAGGCACCGGACACTGGAGTTGTGTATGTTGTGTGTATATGTGTGTTTATGTGTTTATGCAACGACTGTGTGTGTGTGTTTCTTTGGAGGAGGGGTGGTGGTAGAGTAATGTCACTGTGAAAGGTGAGTAGAAGAACATCGCAGTCAATTTTCCACTCGGCGACGCACACACTTACACATAAACACACTCGCACAATACAAACACGCACAAACACACACACACGCCAACATAGGTTTATGCCGCATGCAATGAACACTTATGGAGATCTGCTGATTATACAGGACAGGTGACAAACACGTTAAAACTTTCATAGAACATTTAGAAAGTCCTGTTGATCTGCTGGCTCTGTGGCACAGTTGATAAGACACCCACATCCAGTACATGACTTAGTTCACAGGTACGAGGCAGTGTTTCAAGTTCTCCTCCCCTCACCAACATTCCTGCAAGGTCTTCCCACTGTCTATCTCATCCCAATTTCTCACTAACCCTGTCAATAAAATGGGAAAATCGTGTTCACGTCAGGGAAAAAATAACTTGTGTGTGTAAATGTGTGTGTGTATAAGATACACACGTAAATATGCATCCATACACACATGCAAGCAAACATACTGTATACGTTAATCTATAAATCAACACATCAACACCAGGAGATTTTGTTGAGATGCGGGCATTGTAACAAAATACTTTATTAATCCCAAACGGGAAATGATGTACACATTCACACACCAATGAAGGCGGCTGCAACGATAGGGGCTCAATCACGACCCATCGGGAACAATTTGGGGTTCAGTGTCTTGACCAAGGACAACATGGCATGGAGACTGTCGGTGATGGGATTCGAACCCTCAACCTTTTCGGTCTGCAACCCTGTGTTAGAACAGCCACTCTACCAACTGTCACAGGTGGACTCAAACCTTCCGTAGTCCCCATCTCCAGGGGCCTTTCTCGTGAGTCCAATCCTACTCACGTTATTCAGCCAGTATCTCTGGCGTACTGTGAGAGTTTCACTACACTCTCCTTGGGCTTAATGCCCAGTTGGCATTGTATCCAGTTCCACCAAGCAAAAAAAAAAAAAAAATATATATATATATATATATATGTATATATATATTACGACTATAATTGTATTCCAAAGGCTCATGGATCATCTGTGTGGAATGCTAGTCCCCGTGCGTATGCAGATTTCGACCCAAAAAGCAAAAACATAAGGCCAAGCAGAATATCTGTTAATTTTGACGACTCTGCGTTCTAGGGCTGCAACTAACGATTATTTTAATAGTTGATGAGTTGCCGATTATTGAAAAGATTAATCGATTGATCGGTTGGATATTTTTCCTTTTAAAAAATACCCCAAATTCTCACAGGGAGCAACAATTAACAATTGCCAACTTGAAATCTGGTCAAATTAGGCACTTCTTAACCAACTTATGTACAAAGATGAAATTACTTCCTCGGACTCACATTCATTACATATATTACTTAATATTTTCATGGTTTTCTCCATATTCATATATTTCCTCATCAATTATGTTCATTTAATGTTTCATATTTTCGAAAAATATGAATGAATATCAAATTTGTATGATCAATGGGGGAAACTTCAGCACAATTTGATTCTTTGACGATTATCGTTTATTAGATTCATTGCCGATTAATTTTATAATTGATTAGTTACCGATTAATCGACTAATCGTTGCAGCCCTACTGCGTTCCGACATGAATTTCGGCGTTTCATTTGCTGTGATGTAAAGTCTGTGTCCAAAAAAAATTATCTGCTTATTTTTTCAGGGTCCCTCAAATACCCTAACACAGCCCAAACCCCTAAACATAGCCCTAACCACAGCCCTAACCCCTAACTACAGCCCTAACCCCTAACCACAGCCCTAACCCCTAACCTAACCCCAACAAAATAATCGGATTGTGTTTTTGTTTTTTTTATCGGAACGCAGAGATGTTGAAATAGTACATCGATGCTCATCCGTCAATCCCTCTCATACATGTGTGGCTGAAAAGTGGGTCTTCGAACCGTGGACTGGACGAACAATGGGCACTCATTATGGCAGAGCGCATTGTGCGCACTGACATGTACGCACACGCCATGACGACCGGTGTTAGAAATGAACACAACACCTGCAACAATAGAGGGACCACACAGTTTTGTGTGTGTGTGTGTGTGTAATCCTGCATTCAACTACACATGGATACATTATATAGACCTTCTGACCCATTGCCTAGAAGCACTTAGAAATATCATACTTCATGATATCATGCAAAGATACCATGATATAATTTGCAGCACATCCAGAATTCTGGGTTATTGAAGTTGGATTGTACCCATGTTATAAGATTTCATTTAATTTGTGTATTGAAATATAAATGTCTTTTCAATAAATGGTGGCCAGTGCAGAAACAGTACAGTGCAGGACACGCTCCTTGGTAACCATTGTGACCTGCAGGTTGCAGAGTTTTGCATCCTCCTCACAGCACAGGGCAGCATACATCTGAATAATATACAATAGAGGTGTCAGGAGTGAGAGATTGAATAGACACTGATCGCACACACAGAGACGCCGCTGCCGGTTTCCAACCGCAGTTCCAAATTCCCAGCGGTTGTAAAAAAAAAATACAAAAAACATTTATCATTTTAACCAGAGGTGAGTAATAACCCAACGAAGAATTCAGTAAAATGTAGATCCGGATCCAGGATTTTCTTTAAGGATTATTCAGAAAAATGATGGATGGACCGATTTACATTACATCAACGAGCCCCCTCAGAGCTCGACAGCCAGGTGTAATCTTGCAATCTGCTAATCCTGTGTATATCCATCTTTTCGCAACCCATGTAACATTTTGCAATGAATGCCATCTCTATTGCTCTGTAACATGTTGGAATGACTAATGGCTCTGTACTGTCTGTCGTTAAATACATTTCATTCATTCATTCATTCATTTACAGTTTACCAGAGGTGGGCATGGGCCCTGGTAAGAGTGCTTCTAGTTTTTACAAAGTTATATAATTCAAAATTGATAAGGAGGTAAACAAACAACAATTACTTGTCCATATTGTAATGGAAGAGGCCACCAGTCTTATAGGTATGTGTATTATATACCCTATAATCCTGAGGAGCGGTGGGCAGCCGTGCGCGCAGCGCCCGGGGGCCAACTCCATTTTTTGAGGGGGTCAAACATGTTTTATCTATCTGAGATGCTGCTCTTTACCTAACCAGATGCACTATAAATGTGTTGTCGTTTAAGTAAGCGGCTGCTGTTTACCACTATTTGCGTATTGTTGTTTCAGATGTTACTTGTTACAAATGAGAAAGCACCATTGTTGCATAGAATTTAATCCCTTTTAATGGGAAGCATGCTACTTTAAATAAAAGTTTTTAAAATTTGGTGGTTTTGCGTCGTGACAAGTTGTACAAATAGGCCGGAGAATACCGGGGTAGGAGGGGGGGCGGGGTCTGGTGCAGTCCGGCATCTGCTCCGGCCCCTGGCCCATTGGGCTTCTGACATGTAGTTGAATAGCCCTGGACTAAACTATCAATTAGCATGTGCAGAGAGACCATTGTAGACACCAAACAATGAGAGCAGGCTGGATTGGAGGAACCTTCCTTTAGCCTCAATCATGCCGCCAGCCCTGAGCCTTCTTCACACAAGTGTGAGGGCATGGGGTGGTGGTGGTGTTTAGAGAGCGGGGAAATGAGCCAACAATTTATTTCTAATCCAACATGCATGCCCCGCCTCCTCTCCCCCACGATGTACACCATCCTTCCTTTCACCCTCGTAGGGGATGAAAAAAAAACTGAAAAAAAACTACAACAACGGAAAAGGGAAAATAACACGCTATTGGTGTCGTCGACGTGTCAGAGCTGTTTGCTGCATGCCCCTCATGATTTATGGGATGGAATTTCCCTATATATTTCTTTAGCGATAATAGGGAAACACAGCAATAAATCTGAACGATGCCTTGCGTTTTATTTTTTTTTCTTTCTTTCTTTTTTTTCCTTAGCCCCGGACCTTGTGGGAAATATCAGAATACATTATGAGCTGCAAGTCATGGGGAGGGGAAAATGAGACACGATGGATCCCGGAAACGTTGTTTCTGTTTTCCACAAAATGTCTCTCAGTCATTTGCTCTTGTCCTGTTTTCTCTCTCTCTCTCTCTCTCTCTCTCTCTCTCTAGTCCATTTCCTCTCCCCATTTTTCTGTACTTATGTATTAAGCATTTAGTATTAAGCAACACATTAAATAATATGATGTAGGATTTCATAGAGATCATTTTAAGTAATCCAAAACTAAAAATCTATTGGGGATTACTTTTGGATTACATTAAACTATGCTAACTAAACTATATTTCTTGTAAATTCAATTATTTGACAGCCCTATGTCTGTGTTTATCAACTGGCACAGTCACGCCTGAATAAACAAATGATGATGATGATGATGATGATGAAGAGACCTTGAGCTGTGAGCAACAGGGGGCGTCTCTGGGAAGCTATTTACAGAACATTGTGCTCCCGGATCAGTTCATGGGGGAAAAGAGGGGTGGGTGCTGGCTTCCAAGTGTTGATTGTCATGCCTTGAGTATAACACAGGCATATGGCAGTATGTGCCTGGTGCAGGGCTCCGAACTGGTTCAAGGAACAAAACGGAAACAAACGAAATTTTGGGGAATTTTACGAGGAGTGGAAACGGAAATTTAAAAAGATTTCTCCAACTGTTCCAGAACAGAAACAGGACATTCTAAAATCCACAAAACCGGTTAAAAACGTTTTTTTTCACTCTCTATATATTTTAACATATCCTATGTCTGGGAGACAATTTCCGGTTCTGTATCCATCAGGCATCAAGCCCCATGCAATCAAGCCCCATGCATCTGGGGCTCCATCTTGTGGACAGACGAGTAAGCGAATGTAAAACCTGGTTTTCACGTTAATACAGTTGCACTGAAGTTTGAAAGTCCACCAAATTATTTTTGTATGAACAATAACTAAACTTGACATTGCACAATTTGAGGAACTTTAACTCGTTGACTCGCAAGTCACGTAAAAATACATTTTCACTCCCCATGCGTTGACTCCCAAAACGTAATATTATGTTGTTTTTTTTTCCCATTTTATAATATATTTCAGAACTAGACACTTCGATGCATAATGTGTGTGATTTTTTTTTTCATACATGTTTTATTTAGATGAGATGATGTTCTTTACCGCACCAGAAGCACTTGAAATTTGTTGTTGAGGCTTGAGGCTAACTGAGATTCTGGTGGGGTGCAGTCCGGCATCTGCTCCAGCCCCTGGCCACACAGAACACACAGAATCTGGAACAAATCCATGCGTTCAAAAGTTATGGCGTTAACATGAGGGATCTGTGTTGCGGTGGACGCGGAAGTGGCATCGCACACAAAACTATTACATCCCTGACAACCTGCACAGCGAGAATGAATACAAAGAGAATACAATAATTTGGAGATAACTATTATGAAAACATATTTAATGGTTTTAATTGACTTATTTGATCAAGCCAACATAAACATACTGAAAATGAATAGTTGTCTTGATTTATTTTTCAGTTTCAAGATTGTATAACTTTTCATGTAAACATCAGTAGGGTTGTTCCCTCCAGGCTATGGAAAAAAAATACAATCTGAAAAATCTAAATTGCGACTGGCAGTTTAATGGATACATTAGTAACCACCAGGCAATGTTAATTAGTTCAGTCTGGGAGTGTGCACAAGATAGTTTGTACCCCATGTTTTGAAATCCCTATCTTCTGATACTCCTGGTGGTAGTTATTAGAACTACCATTGAACATGCAATATGGAAGTATGGATGTATGGATGCATGTTAAAGGTGCGTGCTTGGTGGTACTGGATACAATGCCTACTAGCCATTAAGCCCAAGGAGAGTGTCGTTTGAACTCTCAGAAAACGGCAAAGCTACTGGCTGAATAATGTGAGCATGAATGGAGACTCACAATAATAATTTAGATCAATACAGACAGACCGCATACGCAACTTGATTCGATCGGGCCGACCATCTGATCTCATATTAGACACGATGGAATTAATTTGTATGAGTGTATAGCGACTCGAGACGGACGCTAACTCGTCGTCGTGTTTTAATCACTGACCCAACCAGCCCTTCTCCAAACAATGAGGATTGGAGAAGAGTCTACAGAGTTGTTGAGTTGCACATTATGGTAAGCTGAATTGACGATAGCAAACGGAACAGAAACCATAACGGCTAGGTTTTAAGCGGCAGAGTGGTTAACCATTGGATGGTGAAATAGCATGATACTCAGCCTCTGGTCCAGGATAACGCAAGCAGGCCAAGTCGAAGACTGCGTGCTGTATAAATAGAGGAAGCTACAGGTGCTAGTCGTTTACTTTAGCTCTTCCTCGTAGCTTCCTGTCCAGAGACCGGCGCCCAGCACCTTAGGGGGCAGTATCACCCCCTATAGCTAATCTCTGGTAAGTGGCGCAAGTGCCACGGGTGACACTGCTCTTTGTCCCAAGTTGAGGTGAAATGGGAGTAGAGAGAGATTTAAAGGCGGGGTGACATGCTGAACATGGAATTGTCAAATTTATGATATTTTGCCTCTAAATAAATAAAAAACATTTTAGAACGGTGCAAAATCTCCCAAAAAAATTGTGATAGTCATGTTTGGAGCTAAAATAAAGAAAAATAATAAATTAACAAAATAATCGAATGTATTAGGTTGAAACTGCATTTTTTTTAAACGAAGAAGAGCTTCAACGTGCAGTCCATAAACAGACCCGCCCCCTACCACCACCACCAGCGCCTATGAATTAGAGGGGCTGAGGAGCAGAGATGGACTGTTTTACTTTTGGAGTACATTTCGCTACTCGTTACATTAACTTGGCTTTAGCGACACCCGTTGGGAACTGTTGGCACATATG
>OMKY01244394.1:0-18363 GCA_900302395.1 Bregmaceros cantori | reverse complement strand
TGGTAGAGGTTAATTTAAATCTAAATAAATTTATCTAATGGTTTGTTTCGTTTTTGATTCAAGGGGGGGTGGTATGTTTTGATTAAGAAACAATCATTAATTAACTTTAATTCATGGAAACGTTTCTTTCAGAAAATCCCGACGCCGATATTCAGGTCGGCGCGTCATATAACTTTATAACTCTCTCTCTCTCTCTCTCTCTCTCTCTCTCTCTCTCTCTCTCTCGCACTCACGCACGCACACGCACACACTCAAAACAACTATTTCAAATACCATTTTTGGACTTCCAATAAACATACATTTTAGAAACACGTATCTCAGCGACCATGAAACTTGTGCAGTGTGTACAAACTGACTTAAAGGAACATATAGGGTAATATTATCCGTGCCGTGCGTGGGGAGGATAACGGGCCTGAAACGCACATGTGTTAATTGCTGCGCCCATCCCCCTGGATGCACACACCTGCGTGTGTGTGCTGGGTGCACCTGCCCTTGCCACACCTGTAGAGGTGTGGCCTCAATCAGTCTCTCCCATATAAGCCCCATGCTGTGCTGTGCTCGGCATTATAATAAAGCCACGTCCATATGCAGTCGTGTGTGTGTTGCCTCCTCTATCCTAACCAACGGTGTGTTGAGCCATGCTGGCGCGGAATGAAACATCTCCACCTGGTGCCCGAGGATGCACAGTGCAAATGTGCCAAAGTTTAACTAGCCTGACGAGCCAGAACCAGCGAATCGTCCACGCATCGCACACCGCTAGACCATTTTAATAGCGCTCGATGCGTGGACGAATCGTTGGTTCTGGCTCGCCAGGCTGAAGTTTAACTGCAACTGTTCTAGAACTGGTAAATATCGTAGGAAATGTAACCGCTGATATTGTCTGGGATTATTGGCTGGAAGTATACAAACACAGAGTGATTGTACAGACAATAATGGGCTGTAAAGCCAGTCTCCTCTCATCCATACACTTCGGTCAGGGTGTCAACCCCTGCTGCTCCCACTGCATGCTGGGAACTCCACTCATCCACGTCATGTATTTCTGAACCAATCATATTGTATTGTGTGATTCTCTATTGCAGCAACCCTCGGTTCGTTTCACACCCGCTACACAAGCATTTATATTTAATACAGATATATGATATAGGGCTGCAACTAATGATTATTTTGATAATCGATTAATCACCCATTTTTACTGGTGATTAATCGATGGATAGGTTCATTTTTACTTTAAAATCGGAACAATTATTAACATTAATTATGAAACATTATTAAACGTTTGGAATGTTAATATTACAAACGTTTTGCTGTTTCACTATCTCAATTTTATAGTAATAGCATGAAAGAGCCTACTCTTACAAATTATAACATATTGGGGTTTCACGCCTGCTTACGTGTCCTAATTGTATTGGGGCCTTGACTCTGGAAAAATTGCTTTGGGAACAACATATATTCAGCATGTTTGAGCAGAGAATAGGCCAAACTATGAAACGATTATCGCTGCCGATTAATCGATTGTCAAATTAGTTGGTGATTATTATTGAATAATCGATTCTCATCGATTAATCAGTTTCAGCTTTAATGATATATCATTTCATTTCCCTGGAAAGGTGGGCAAGATCTGGCTGACCATCCTGTTCATCTTCCGTATGCTGGTGCTGGGAGTGGCCACCGAGGACGTGTGGCTTGATGAGCAGAGTGACTTTGTGTGTAACACCGAGCAGCCCGGCTGCAAGAATGTATGCTACGACCAGGCCTTCCCCATCTCCCTCATCCGCTACTGGGTGCTACAGGTACGACCAGGCCTTCCCCATCTCCCTCATCTGCTCCCGGTGTGCTACAGGTACGACCAGGCCTTCCCCATCTCCCTCACCCGCTACTGGGTGCTACAGGTACGACCAGGCCTTCCCCATCTCCCTTATCCGCTACTGGGTGCTACAGGTACGACCAGGCCTTCCCCATCTCCCTCATCCGCTACTGGGTGCTACAGGTACGACCAGGCCTTCCCCATCTCCCTCATCCGCTACTGGGTGCTACAGGTACGACCAGGCCTTCCCCATCTCCCTCACCCGCTACTGGGTGCTACAGGTACGACAGGCCTTCCCCATCTCCCTTATCCGCTACTGGGTGCTACAGGTACGACCAGGCCTTCCCCATCTCCCTCCTCCGCTACTGGGTGCTACAGGTACGACCAGGCCTTCCCCATCTCCCTCCTCCGCTACTGGGTGCTACAGGTACGATCAGGCCTTCCCCATCTCCCTCATCCCCTACTGGGTGCTACAGGTGACTCACCTTTTCTCTTTTCCCCCTTTCTTCCTTCACTCATTCACTGCCATTCTGCCGTTTTCAGAGCAGAGCGCTGCATAAATCCAGTGTTTCCTCTTGCTGTATATCCTCGGTGCCAAGCCATGTCTATAATTTTACTTACAAATCCCTTGCCAAATCAATTATTAAGTGAAATTTAAAAGTGACCATGTGCCACCACGCAGGTAATCTTCGTGTCGTCGCCCTCCCTGGTGTACATGGGTCACGCTCTGTATCGCCTCCGTGCCCTGGACAAGGAGCGGCACCGCCGCAAAGCGTGGCTGAAGGCAGAGCTCCAGGTCGGCGAGCAGGCAGGTGAGGAACAGCGTCTCCGGCGCGCCGAGCGCGAGCTTCGCCGACTAGACGAGCACCGCCGTGTGCGCAAGGCGCCGCTGCGGGGATCGCTGCTGCGCACATACGTGTTACACATCCTGACCCGCTCAGTGCTAGAAGTGGGCTTCATCGTGGGTCAGTGTGTGCTGTATGGTGCGCGCTTACCGCCGTTGTACCGGTGCACCCGTCAGCCGTGCCCGAACACGGTGGACTGCTTCGTGTCACGCCCCACCGAGAAGAGCGTCTTCCTGACTTTCATGCTGGTCATTGCTGGAGTCTCATTGTTCCTGAACCTCTTGGAAATATTCCACCTGGGTATCAAGAAAATACGCGATGGCTTGTACGGATTCCTTTACGCGTCGGGGGACGATGACGACAGCGGGGGGCGCTCCAAGAAGAGCTCCGTCGTTGCGTGTCCCATCTCGGCATCACTCATCCCGGACGGCCCAACAGGTCACTCCAACACACATCTCACAGTAACAGGGCAGGAATTTGGCTAGATTTGCATGGTTAGTGTGTGGAATTTGGGATGTGCCTTGTTGCATCTGGTAACACTCCAATTTATATATAAATATAATTATTCAACATCTAGAGGTATATTAAATTATATTGTAATGTGTTATGGTTGGATAATATATTTGATGTTGATGCAATTATGTTATTATTTATACGTGTGTTAGCGTGCTGTCACGTGACCACCTCTTAAAGGGGTTACCTGAAGACCACGCCTCTGTTCCCCAGATTCGAGGACTAGCTAATGGCGTTCAGATGTATTCTGCGTCCTGTTCCTGTCTCTCAGTCGTTGATGTTTCTAATAGAGTGGAGAGCTGTCAGTCCTTGTTAATAAACCACTGGCTGTATTCATCCTCCAACCCTGGAGTCTTATTCCACTAAATTAACATTACGATCTGTTTTAAGAACTAACGAAAGAAAGTAAAGACCATAGACTGTAATACACAGTCTAACGACCCTCTGGCTTTGAACTGATTAACAAAGTCATGCTCCAGCAGTGGAGCAAACAGGTGGCAAGACGTTGGGATCTCACTAGTCCAACTTCAGGATGGGCTCAATGCTCTGTTCAACTCCTAAGAAAGTCTGTTTTATTGTTGTGACAAAGACATTTGATGTATTGTACGGGCTTCCAAGGGCATTCTTTTGTTATTTACAGGCATTAACAGTAAGGTGTTCTTCACTTCTCCATTCACCTTATAATTACTCTTGAGGACTAACAGCTGTCCTTTTTTAGGATCTATCAGTTATTACTCATCAATAATCAGGAAAAAGTGTGAAAAGTAAAATATAGGAATCCTTGGAGAATTGGGACACAGCCTTGAGCCCAGTTTGCATGGCCATTATATTACCGAGGAACCTCTGGTGATTCGCAATTACCCCCCAGACATCATGTGTTATTTGGTTGCACGTTCTGACGGGATAAGCAAATATCTGTCTTGTGCTCAATGTACAGACGTTGTGACTGCATGTGCTGTAATTTAATCATGTGCACACATGTACACAGACTTCACTCACACACACCCATACCCATATGGCCCAGAGTCCTGCACGGGTGTTTTTTGAGACCCATACCCACCCATACCTGGATTGCTCTAATGTGAGCCCTTTTCTGCAGCTTCCTAATGCGGTTGCCCAAGGTGGAACAGTGAAATGTAGTGTTGAACAGTTGAACTTAATGTTTTAATGTTTTTTCCACATTACCATAGTTTGCCTTTACCAGTTTCACTGACATTCATTAGTTTAGGGAGGAGCCAGAGCCCCTGTAGCTTACGTGTCCCACATTTGGCAGTGGCCCACATTAGGACAATCCATCCTATTTTCTGTTGGATACGTCAGATAAGATGTGGGCTTGGGAAGTCTCAGAAGACACCGCCCAAACTGAAATTCGACCTTTGACGACATTATTTGTAATTGTTCCATTTTCGTTCGATTGTTCAATTGAGTGTATTGATTGATTGGTCCCGAGCACAGACAGGCATGTCTCCATGTCCGGCTTACACGCCCAGGCCGTCCCTGTGATCCCCGCCTCTCTCCACCAACTCGGGGCAGCCCCGCGGCGATCCAAGGTGGAGGAGGCGTCGCAGAACAAGTCCCAAGGCTCATCGGCGAGCAGCTACACCGAGGGGGCATCCAAGAACACACATTCTGGTAAAAGTCAATAGGAAAACCTATGCATAAATCACGCAACTATTACCCGTTGTTATTTTAAGAAACAAATGTTAAAATGTACAATTCAATGGAATTGATGGCTATTTCATAATGATTGAAAATACACCATCCATAAAAATACATGATATTGAAAATACAATTATGAACATGAGGAAAACAGAATTACTGTAATAATTTATGTAATACGTTTGTTTATGGTACTTTTATGGTTGCTTAAGAATAACTAATTGACTAAAGGCAAATTCACATGCTAAATATAGTGGGCTAACATTTGTATATATATGTCTTGAAGTTACTCACTCGGTGTGGTCACATGTTCTTCTGGACGAATGAGATGGCTGCATTCACTGATAAGACAAAAATGAGTAAATGGAACGGGTTGCGCAGATCATCGAATCGTGTTTTCTGGGCACTACAACATTTGGGGTCCTTTTTAAATAACGCAATAGGTGTGTGCTCTCCCATTAAATAGACAAGTTAAAAAATATGTCAGAACGCAGCGACGTAACGACACCGGAAGTCATATTCAGCCTAGAATTCTTACCGGAACTACCTGCCAAACTTCTCTATATTTGAAGTTGGTACCATTAAACTGTTGACATTATTAAAGAAAATGTTTTAAACTAAAGTCAATAGTTGACTAATTGTTCAATTAAATGGCAGGTAGTTGACTATCAAAATAATAGCCTAATAGCTTCAATTTGGCTGTTGTACGTGACATGGCGGCTTGGCGGCGGCAGACATTTTTCGCATATCACGTACAGAAACTGGGATGACAAGGGAGAGTCATTGCAGAAAATCCGAAGAGGGAGAACCTGTAGAGAACCCGCGGCACTGCTCGACCTATGGTTTGGGGGCGTGCTCTGTAACCACTCTGCCCCCTAATATAAGACTTTTAAACGGACAATGTTATGCAAATATGGCTCGCGGCCCGTTCCTCTGACCGCGATGATACCCAAAAAATGGCTGGCGCCGCCACGCCATGAGGCCACCGTGCACCAGACCTATTACTATACCCTGACAGTGTGTCTGGTTTGTGTAGTGCAGCGCAAGCACAGCAGGGTGAGCAGCAGCGGCCAGTGTAAGGACTTGACGCCGAGCGATGTGTCCGACTCGGCGGACAGTGCTCCCCACGTGCCCGTGCCGCGCAGGAAGGCTAGCTTCATGTCCCGGGACCTTCCTGACAGCCGATTGGCCAGTCTCTGTGGCTCTGAGGTACAGAAGTTAACGATGCACAGATTCAACATTCATTTTTAATTATCCATATTGCATATACATGACAGCAGTACACACACATGGAATTTTAGTTAAGCATGAAACAACTCTCTCTAGATCAACAGGTAATGAACAAGATCAACAACAAAAGAAAGAAAAGCAGCACATAAGTTATAAAGTGGCATTGGCATAGAATCAGCACATGTAACATGTCCACACATCAAGCAGGGCTACCCGCTGCGTTCCGTAATCCGTAGCATCACTGCATGTAACAAAGTACAAATACTTAAGTACTGTACTCTTGTGTACATTTTTCAAGTAACTAGTACTTTTAGACATTCTCTGGCAATGTTTTACACAAATATCAGTACTTTCTGCTAGGGCCCAACCGGTATGAGAATTTGGGGGCTGATACCTATACTGATATAGAGGTATTGAAGTAATGCCGATAACCAATATGTTAAAACCTTGTATAAAAAACTATATACAGTAATACATTAATTTCAACCTCACACTCCAACTCAATTTCCCAAGGTGTTTTAATTCACGAAAGAAAAAAAGGGACGTCACGACTAAGCCCAGTTTTAAATTAGTTTCTGTGTGCGGGATGGCAAGACACTTTCTGTTGGATTACTGTTGTGTGGCACGGCACTACTGGAGTGGGCGTGGGGGGATGGTGCTGTGGGAAGGCAGAGAAGACAGCCGCCGAAATGTGCCACTTGGTAGACTATAATCTGCGTCCAATCGGCCAAGTTATGACCGATACCGACATATTTATGGCACCTATATACGGCCACAACAACAATAATCTGCCGGGCTCTACTTTCTACTCCATACTTTCCAAAAACAAACTTGCTACTTTTTATAGACTATAGAAATATACCGATACTCTAGTTTGCATAACGACACCGACCTACATGAACTATTAATATTAGGTAATGTAGCCTAATAAAAATCTTTACACTAACACGATAAGATTTTTAAAAACTTTTTTTAGTATTTTTACTTTTGAGAATACTTTTGAGCACATTTCAGGGCCTGTAATTTTTACTTTCAAAAATACTTCTCATCTCACACTGCCTGCCAATATCACCTGGCAATTGTGATTCATATCGCATCATATCGCATTACCATCCAGGTACTCGTGGCGCACTTCAGACATTTTTGATTTGAAACAGCACTATGTACCCGAACAAAGTTCTGAAGTGGAACGGAACCTACGTCTTTACATTATTTGACATCCAACTAAAATTTGACAAATGTGCTAAAATTCTATCCCACAAACTAAATCTAACATTGAACACCTTCAGACACATCAGAGATTCCCCGTTGCTAGAAGCCGCTAAAATATTTTTAAATACACTTATTCAGTCCAGAGTAAATTATTGCATCTCAACATGGAGCCAATCTAACGCCAGTGCCATCACCACTGTAACATACTACAAAAATATGAAATACTAGCAATGGAAAATGTAGCTCGTCTAGCTAACCTCACGCTCATCTATAAAGTCAACGCAGGAACAGCCCCAGAACCACTCAATAATCGAATTGCAATAAACCAGAACCCACTGCGCATCCACTCAAGATCTGCAGAAATCAACTGCATTTGGGCAAAACAGTCTGACGTTCAAAGGTCCTAAACAATCGAACAAGCTCCTTGCCATTATCAAAACTTGCCCGACCATAAGAACGTCCACAGCAACTGCAAAACTGTCTTTTCTAGGCAGCACTAAGGCCATGGCTGCACTGCTCACAGGCTGTCAGTAGCAAAATAAAAATGAAAACAAAGAAAATACTAATAATAATAATTATAGTAATGTATATATTATAGTAATAATTATAACAATAGTAATGAGTGACCCCTGCCCAGGATCCAAAACGGACATCTGGGAGAAATTTGGCGGTCCCGCTAAGCCCGTAGGTACACCCATATTCTCTTCATGTCTCATGTCCAGGGCTTGAAAACGAAATTATTTTTGAAAAGTTCTGTTAGGAACGGTTCAGGCAGATCTAAGTTCACCGTTTTCGTTCTCGGAACTGTTACGCCACCAAAATATCGGTCCTGAACCGGTTCGGAACGCAAACATTTTGTTCGTTCTTAAAGTTCCTTATATTGTGCAATGTTAAGTTTAGTTATTCTTCATACAAAAAATATTTGGTGGACTTTCAAACTTTAGTGCAACTGTATTACCAAGAAAACCGGCTTTAGAACGCCATTACATTCGCTTCCTCGTCTGTCCACAATATGGAGCCCCAGATGCATGGGCTTGATGACAACCATGCACAACCAGAAATAGTCTCTCAGACGTAGGATATGTTAAAATATAGAGGACGGAAAAAAATGTTTTTTAACAGGTTTTGTGGATTTCATAATGTTCCTGTTCCGGAACAGTTGAAGAATAATTTTTTCGCTCCTTGTAAAATTCCGCAAGATTTTGTTCGTTTTTGGTTTTCGTTTTCATTCCTTGAACCGGTTCGGAGCCCTCATGTCACAATGAAATATCCATCTTCTCTTGTGTCTTGTATCATGTTGCAATGTTTATTGGCTCTGCACTCTGTGTATCTAAATAAAATGAATTCATTCATTCGTGATCAGTAATTCATCCATTGTGTTCACCTGGCAGGTAGATGTGGAGGCACAGCGGCTGGTTGCTCAGACCGACGCACCTCCCACCACGCCGTCGCCGCCCCCAACTGCTCGGCGGATGTCCATGGTGAAGGCACACACTGACGAAGATATTTAACAGAGTTACCCAATTAGTAGCTCGCAGGGCCACTCGCGGCACACAGATGCGCCTGTACGCAAATGGGAACCATTGTTTGCATTCGACCATCTTTCCTAACCTCCAACCATCACAACAATCGATAACCGGAGCAAACTGGTGCCAAGAAGTTGCAAACCCCAGTGTTGCAACTTCAGGATTGGCCGTATGTTCTGTTCAACGGCTTGTAATTCAGTTTTATTGTTGTGATACTTGATATATTGTTTATTGTATGTGTTGAGGGCTCTTTAGAGCTGCAACTAACAATAATTCTAATAGTCGATTAGTTGCCGATTATTGAAACGATCAGTCGATTAATCGGTTAGATATTTTTCATTTTAAAAATCCACAACGTTTTCCCAGTGACACAGAAATGAAACGCCAACTTGAAATGTAGTCAATTTTGGCTCACGTTAGCAAACAAATGTACAATTAAGTTAATGACCCTTCACAAACTCTTTACAATTAATTTATATGTTAATATTTTCATGGTTTTCTTCGTACTCAATCAATAACATTGAGTTATTGTCATATTTGGGATTTTCAGAATTGTGTGTAGAACAATATATGTGGTGAGGTCAGCACAGAACTGCAGAAAATAACAATGATTCAATTCCTTGGCGATTAATCGATTAATCGACTAATCGCTGCACCCCTAGTGTTCTTCACTTGTTGGTAACTGGGGCGGACATAGAAATTATAAAACAGGGGGGCCCAGAGAGGATTGGAATACTGTGGAAAAAAATGCATTGTATCACTTGAAACCACTAGAAAAATGTGTTGGTTTCTCATGGTGCCAGTTAACAATGAAACACCCAGATGATGGAAGGCTGTTTTGGGGATAAATTCTTATTATGCACATTAATGTACATTCAGACCTTTTTGCAGACCTCCAGTTTTAAACTGTAATTCCTCCACAGACCCCCTAGGGGGTCCCCGCAGGTCCCCAGACCTAGGGGTCCTCTGAGTAAGAATGGGGGGATTTACATAATCATTTACTGCTTACCTCTATGTGCACAGAATATACATAGAAATTCTCATAGAAATCAAATCATATATACATCAGTAATTTCTTTAGTCATAGATGTCACTGATATTCCCTATGTCTAGGAAGCTTTCAGTTAAAGTCGTATCTGTGCATGTAATGTTTTGACTTGTGTATACATTGAAATAATATAGGGCTGTTGCGCGGTGATGTCACGGCTTGGCAGCGGCAGACATGGTGGTATCATAGCGGTCATACAAACAGGCAGACAGCGATATTTACATAACATTGTCCGTTTAAAAGTGTTCGATTATTGATTTATTCATGTTAATGTGCCATCAATGGCCAGCAGGTTACAGCCTAAGTATGTCGATTAAAGTTGCGCGTATATAATGATGGACGTGAGTCTATCACTTAATCGTATGTATACTTCGCCGTACGCGACACCACCAAAATGTCTGCCACGGCCAAGCCGCGATGTCACGTGCAACAGCCCTATGGGTAAGAAATATTGTCCATACCTTCTGTATCTTGTGTTTTCAGAGTATGATCCTGGAGCTGTCGTCTATCATGAAGAAATAAACATCCAACTTGAAGCTGTGCTTCTGTGCTGTTGGCAGGGTTGGGAAGGTTACTTTTTAAAAAGTAATCCCTTTCAGTTACAAGTTACTCGTTGAACATTATAATTAGGGCTGTAACAAGTAAATTAGTTGCTGATTAATGCAACGATTAGTCGACTAATCGGTCGGATTATGGATTAAGAAATTAATCTTGTTATCTAGTCAAATTTGGTTAGGTAACACTTAATGTAACGGTACGCTTATTACCATGTAATTACCCGGAAACTACCTGGTAACAAGGTAGTAATCAATATTTACAGTCATTACATGGTAGTGATATGCTGTTACTACCAAGCTATTACTTGGCAATTACTAGTTAATATATTGATTACTACCTTGTAGTTAACAGGTAGTTACTGGATAATTGCATGGTAATGAGTAAAATAAAGCGTTACCTTTGGTGGTTCTTCTTATCCAGCAAATGTACTTACTCTGACACAAACTTACATAAAATACATTAACATACAATACAAAAACATAAAATACAAATACATTAACACACATACATAAAATTACAATAATTGTATAGTTTTTCTTCATATTCACATCTTTTTTTCCCACCAATTCTAATATCAAATTTGTGTGGACCAATAGACGAGTTTACGTGCCCAACACAGGAGGCTGACATTTTGTTCTGCCATCGGTATCGCACTTTCCGTGTCTGTATAGCTGCCTGCGTAAAGTCTTCGCAATGGACAACACACAAAGCGCACGCCGGTTCGAAATCCGATCACTAGAGGTCGCTCTTTGACCAGTTTGCTCAACCTTTTGCATAATCATTGATTAAATACAGTCAAAATCCGACCTGGAAGTTACTCACCGATGTGGACATGTTCTTCTGGACCAATGGGATGGCTGCTTCCACTGGTTGACTGGTACGACAACAAAAATGAGTAAATGGAATGGTTTGGACAGATTATTGATCTATCATGCGTTTCTGTGGCACAGATCAGCAAAATAAATGGCACCAGAAGTTACGCTCAGGCTAGAAATTTCACTGCCGAAATGACAAGTATTCAATTTCTTGGTAATAACCGATTATGAAATGTATTGCTGGTTAATTCTATAATCGATTAGTCATTGACTAATCGTTGCAGCCCTAATTGTAATGTAATGTTTTGGAGCAAGATAGTGCTCTGTAAAGTGAAGTGGGTGTGGCTTCCCCTAAAATGCATTTCTGCTACAAGTCACAACCATGGCCTTGATTTGACATTTTGTGTCCAGGAACGTCTCTATTCCAGGCAAACGTAACTGTGAATTCCATTTTTACGTCCGCCAAGGATTTTGTTTTCGGTGGCTTATGTTGTTTCTTTAGTTCATTTTGTACACTAACAACTCAAATATTTGTGGATGTATTTTCATGAAGAGGTGGGTCATTGCCCCAAGAACAGTCGTTCGTTAAATTTCGGAGATGACCCAGATTATGATCTGGGATTCAGGACCGACTTCACAAAACGACTCAAAAAGTTATGGACAGATTTTCATGACATTCTTACCAGGAACAATGCATTAAAAATTTGACATTTCCTTTAAGGATTCTGCACAACCCCATGGCCTTGGCAGAGGTTTGCGTTCTCCAAGTGCTTGTAGTTTAAAATGTAGTCGTCGGTGACTGCATTCATTTTTTTGTAAGCGGATCTGCTACTTACTTACTGTTTTTATGGGTGGAATTTGAAATGCACATTTTTCATTTTTTTTAAAGTTATTCTTTGGCCGGAAGCGCCGTTTTTCATTCTTTATTGAGAGTGATAGGATTAAATTGGAAACTGGGATGAAGATTCGGGGGTATTGCAGAAAAGCCAGACAAGGAAGCTGCGGCACTGCTCGACCTATGGTCTGGGGGGACGTCCCCCCCAGACCATAGGTCGAGCAGTGCCGCAGCAAATGCACACATTTTGGAATATTTTCAAAAAAAATTTTCACAGATTTATTTTTACCGGATCACAATAAAACTATCAAAGAACAACATGCCTGCTTCCATTCTATCCGCCCTACGGGACACCCACCCCACTGTTCCACTATTGAAAAACAATGCTCCTTCTTTAAAGGAAAGCGCCACCAAAATTCATAACATAATATGTTCTTCCCTGATCTGGTCAACACACCCATCTTACCACCGACCGTGCACTTACTCAGGTGCGCAGCAGCCCTGTTAGCATAGCTTAGCTCTACGGACCCAAACAAGGTGAAGAAAGAAGCAACTAAAATGAGTTGCATTTGATTTAGTGTAATCAAACTTCGGTCGTGTAACAACTCACATACCGGATTCAAATAGGAAACAGTTGTGCGGGGGCTTTGCAAAATAGAGTCCTAACCGTGTGAAAGGGTATAGGCCCCTTCATCTGTTTATAGTGTTCTTGCTACGCAAAGAAGCAATAGAGATTAGGAAGCGTGGTAAGAACACCATCAACAGAGATGAAGGGGCTTATACCCTTTCACACGTTGGGACTCTTGCTTTGCAACGGCCTCCGCACAGGGAAAGGTGTTTTCGGATTGGCAGGAAAACCAGTTAGCCCACACCCACAAGGAAGTGATGAAGCTGTGTCGTCACCAGGCCAGCTGGACGCCAGTCCTGAAGAAGGTAGCAGAATCGCGACCGATATTGTTGAGGTATTTTAAAAAATGTATATATAGGGTCAAGAAGCCTTGTGTTAAGAGTTGTGATCAACGACAGGACTAACTGCTTTGTGTAGTATTTTTATTTAATTACAGGAAGGACGGCAGCAGCATCGGGACATTACTGTCCATCAGAACCAAACAGAAGCATCATCCAAACAATCCCACTCACACTCCATATACAAAAATATTAAACTGTACACTAGGAACGCTGGATGTCAAAGCGGACAAGCAGCCGACATCCAATTAAGAATCGGCATAAAGGGATAAAAACAAACCAAAAAAGAAAAAGTCCCTTTGAATTTCTCTGCCAGTACTAGTATCAATAATATATACACATTAGAAATTCACCCAGGTCATTACACACTGTAGTAGGATTTTTTTTCTTAAAAGCAATTCATTAAAAAATATAGCATTGACAAAATGGTAAACTTTCTTTACACTTGTGTGAGTGCATTCTGAAATTTAAAGGAATCAACTGCAAAGAGGTGTGAAGAGAACTAAAGCACTAACTTGATTTTTTTAATTTTATTTTACAAAATAGTTTTTAGTTGAGCTGGCTCAATTGACAATGGAGTGCTTTGTAAACTAAGAGTAGCCACTAGCCACAGCCGGAGTTTAGATTGTGTTGGCCTAGCTGTTAACAAGCGTCCGTTAGCCTAGCCGCTGACAAGCATCAGGTTAACCTAACTGCTAACAAGCGTCTGTTAGCCTAGCCGCTAACAAGCGCCTGTTAACCTAGGTGCTAACAAGCGTCCGTTAACCAAGCTGCTAACATGTGTCTGTTAACGTTGATTCTAGCCGCTAACAAGCATGTTAGCCTAGCCACTAACAAGTGTCTGTTAACCTAGCTGCTAACATGTCTCTGTTAACCTAACTGCTAGCTGCTAACAAGCCTCTGTTAACAGCTAGGTTAATAGACGTTAACCCCACATTCTTAACACTCTCTATACCTTCAATAAAAGTTTAGCCCACATTCTATACCCTATAGCCCCCGTTTTCTCGAAGGGGGGTCCGCAGAAGAATCACAGTTTTAAACCGGGGGTCTGTGAAAGGCCCGAATGTTATATAAGCCTCCATCACCTGGGGGTACTAAGTGAGTTCTTCCAAGAAATGAGCAAATGACACACAGACCCTGGCAGCACCAATAGATTTTAGCAGTTCAAAGTCATATTATGCATTTTTCCTATTGCATTCAATGTTCATTAGTATGTTATCAGTGGATTCCAATTACAAAAATTGGCTCTACTTGACACTGCCTAATTAAAATGAATGTGTCCGTAAGTTAGTTCAGGACGTGAAAAAGGAACGTGGGGGTGAGAAGGGTTAAAAAAATCTCTGTACTACACTAGTCTATTGGCTACTACACTAACCCGCTGAACTTAGAGAATCTTTCCCATTGGTGAATATCATTGGCTCATGTGGGTCCCACTCCATTCCAGATTAGCCCAGAGTTAGGGTGCTCCATTTCGGTAGGCATTCAGTGTTCTCAATACTCTATTCAACTGACTGAACAGTACAGAACTAGCCTTTTTTTAAAGCTATACTTTTTCTCGTTGAAGTCAAGTCTAATCGTGGCTGCATCTGAACGTTTTCTGGCGGTTAAAAAAAACAACCAATATTCACTTTTCACATCTGAAGGCCGGCAGTTGCTACACTTCAAGCAAGATAAGAAAGTGAGTATCATGAATTTAGATTATTTTAGTTACAAATGGTGAGGACTTGGAACATTATTTCCCTTTAAGAATGAATACCCAGACAGACAGACAGACAGACACAGGACCCAGACATGGAATCACAGTGAGTTAGGGCCAGGGTTGGGAGGTAATGCAAACATTTAATAAAATTACAATATAATCAGTTTACAGAAATTGGTAATCGTAGTTACTTACAATTACATTTTAAAATATGTAATCTAGATTACCTTTACCAGGAATAAGGGGTCATATGATTACAATCTTGGCTGGTTATCAATTTCAGGAAATGTTGAGTATGATTGTAACTTTGTCAATATGCATCAGAACACCTTTCTTTAGCAGAGAAGAAAAGAAATCTAATTTCAGACACATTACTCATAATCGACACTACATTGAAAAAGTTAAAAATCAAAACCCGAACTCATTCAATCAATATCTTGATTGATTTCAAATTTTGTTCAAAAGTATTGTAAAAAGTATTTAAAGTAATCTATTGCACTACTTTTAAAATAATGGTGATGGGATTACGCTACAAATTACAATTCATGAGTAACCTGTTACGTTAAGGGAGTGCTTTTAAAAAGAAACCTTCCCAACACTGGTGACAACACAACACCAACGCAGCGTCTCAAATGACGCACTAGGGAACTTGGTGCAAACGGCAACAAACCCGAGGCGCAACCGATGGACTAAAACGTGGGTGCACTAAACAGCCGCCATGTTGCCTGTGTAGTGGAAATGGAATGCCGTTAACATCGCAGACGAGCGCACACCGACGTCATAACCGCCGACGTGTTGTCGTTCTGTTCGTAGGCCGACCTAGTTGTGGAGCGCAATGTGCCGAAGCGCCGCAGCGCCACTGCCGATAAGTGCAGAACAGAGGTGTTCGATTCGAGACATTACTAAACTAGCCTGGCGAGCCAGAACCAATGAATGATCCACGCATGTGATTAGAACGATCATTGGGTCTGGTAAAACCAGGGCTGAAAAATGTGTCAAAAAAGTGCCAATCAAATCGTGTTATTCAGTCACAGCGCAGTAGGTGGGACAAGCGGCGTGGAGACGTGACCACTAAACTCCACCCACGTCTCACGTCCCTCATATCAAACTCCACACATGTCGCCATTCGAATAATTCGATTGGTCAGCCCCTCTGCCTGATTTGCCCAGACCCAATGTACCGCCTAGCGCCCTGCGAAGCGTGGACGATCCGTTGCTTCTGCCTCGCCAGGCTAGTACAAAACTGCGGCTCAGTGCACCACAAAAGTCTGACCCAAGTGTGGCATTTGAGCCACGGCACAAGACCATCGCTCGAGCCCTAAGAAGAGAGCAGTACCACACACATACCAATGCAACCTTGACTCGTCCAAGCATTAAAAAGTCATACAAGTCACACAGCTTATTAAGTTATATATTAGCTTATCTGTGAACATTGTAGTGCAACCTTTGTTTTAAATGATTGTGTGTGCATGTCATCTGTGCAGTCTAGAGCTGCAACTGATTAAATCGATGATACTCGATTATTTAAATAATCGCCAACTAATTTGATAAATCGATTAATCAGCAGCAATTAATTGTTTCGTTGTTTGGCCATTTCTCGCAAACGTGTTGAATATCGGTTGTTCCCAATGCCAGTCTCCATTCCCTTGTCATGGCCCTGCCTGGATACTGAACACTGTTAAGCCCCAAAGCAACATGTATAACGAGTTAGGCTGGGTGAATACCCTGTTATAAATTGGTACGGAAGAGTAGGCTTAAATTTAACATTTCCATGCTAAAAAAATTAAAATGTTAGCAATAAGTGAAGATGGCGATACAGCAAAAAGTTTGCAACATTAAAACTTAATAATAAACATTTCATAATCATAATAATGAACGCTAATAATCATTCCGATATTAAATTTAAAAAAATGAATCGATTAATCGTAGTTAAAATGGGCGATTAATTGATTATCAAAGTAATAGTTAGTTGCAGCTCTAGTGCAGTTAAACACAATAAATATGCCATTAAGGATAGACCACACTATCCTCCCAACCACCGTGTCTCCACTTTCTAGGGAAAAAAAACATTTGAAAAATGTCTTTGGCAATAAACATACGTCGTTTCTAAGGAAGTCTGTGGCAAAGCAAATGTTTGAAAACAAATTATAACCAAACCAGTTAAAACTAAAAAGACAGACGGCTGTTAATGTTCAAACTGTTCATAGAAATGAAAAGAGAAAGTTATCAAAGCATGAAGCCACCATTCGGTCGAACACAATGCTGCGCATGTACTCTTGCGCTTGTGGCTCAGTTTAGGGCAAACACTAGTTAAGCTAGTTCTACTTGAGTAGAACTAGCATGCACACACATGCCCATGTATAACAGGTTATTAGGGCCCGACCGATATGAGATTTTAGGGGCCGATACTGATACCGATATTGAGAAATGCGCCATGTCGATAAGCAATATATCTGCCGATCCTTTAAAAAAAATCAAAAACATATTTATAATACAATAAAACATCAAATTGATAATAATCACTAATCAGTGTCGAAGTGGGCAAATTATGGCCAATAGCGATATCTAAGGATGTATTGACACCAGGAAAGTCCTTTGGTTTGCACTTTAGCCCGGACAAAAGTAGCTGTGTTTTAGTTCGGTAGCTATTCACACCGTATTTATTCAAGAGGGAAGAAAAGGTAAACAATTATTACTCTCATGGATACTCTTTTTGCTTTTTTGGCATTTCCTCCTTTCACTAACAATGCACAATAACTGTAATTCTCGTTATCGTTAGTATTTCTCGTGATCAAAAAGCCGTGTTTGTCATTGTCAAAGTAACCATTGTAATAAAAGTGTGATGCCGTCGTTCCACCTCATGACCCTAAAGGGCAATAATGCACCGTAACTATGTGCATTTGCGCGACAGGCATGCAATATTCTTTTCATACAGAAAATTTGTTGCGTTACATATGCAATGCCGGTTCTATGAGCAACGGAAAGCCGTCATATTTGCGAGTACACAAATATGACGATGATGATGACGGCCTGGAGGAAGCGAAATGGAGCAGGCTGCACAGGGTGAGCAAAAGAGTGGTTCATTCCAGAACACATTCAGTAAAACATATGCTTATTGTCAAAGACATCAAAATTTGTGACATCATGTGATCACAAACGTTGTAAATGCAATTTGTCCCAGAAATTATACCTCCATGTTTAAATATATTTGCGCAGAATATGGTGGGCCTTCAAACATCAAGGTCTTGCAAAATGGGTGGCACTGACTGGGTCATAAAAAAAAATTTAAATTAGCTTTACATTTTTTAAATCGAGTAATCAGATAGCAAAAAACAAACAAACAAAAAAAACATTAGTGAAACTCAGCAAATAACCAACTCGTCTTTGTTCCATTCAACTGCAAAATATATTAAATTATTAATTGACAGGAAAATAATTTACTTATAATGATCATCTGTTGAAATAAATGCATATTTCAGCCCTTAAGTATGCGTGTGTGTGTGAGTCATACCGGTGACATTTACTAAAATATTTTAGGCAAATGTTTAAAAAATGTTATGTCACCAAAAAACACTGTCTGATTGTCAATAAACAGTTGATTGGGAAGGAGCACAAGGCAAACATCTCGTCTAGCAACCCCCCTGCCCGCACCCC
>OMKY01244372.1:0-10485 GCA_900302395.1 Bregmaceros cantori | reverse complement strand
AGTGCACTGTCAAAAAAAAAAAAAAATAACAATAATATTACAGAGTCAAGAGTAATAGAATATAATTTAAAAAGATGTAACATAAAGTGACATTGTTAGAATGTAAAAACTTCACAGCATACGGGGAGCGCGTGCGACGTGTGAGTTGGCTGCTTTTGTCAGTGTTAAGAAGGGAGACAGCTAGGGGGAAACAATTTGAGTAAAAAGGTGCTGTGCGGGGTCAGATGCAATGTTCCGGGCAGAAAAGATTGTGGATGCCGGGTAGGGATGTTCCGATTATCTGCTCTGCAGTTGATGCATAACATAATAATATGCATAACATAATAATAACCTAATAATAATAATATGCAACAACATAATGATATGATATAGCCATTAATCTAATGTCTGGCTCAAAAAAAAAGATGATAATGCACTAAAACAGAGTTCAGAATGAATATTCATCACAGGGGTTGATAAGGAATGGGATCGCCTGCAAAGGGAGAACAGGGAGATTCGGCGCCATGTTAACCAAGAGGACCGCAACACAACTGGCTATAAATCATCTAGTTTTTAATTAAAACTAGAAGCACTCGAAGAATGCAAACCTGCGCCAAGGCCATGGGATCACTGATGCCAAAATATCTAGACGCTATTATGTTACAATTAGGCTACAGAAATGCACCAAAATGTAATCACTTGTCACCAGTGGTATGCAAGCACGCTCTTAGTGGCTTATAGTCATAAAAATAAATATTTTCGCGATCTGTCAGAGGTGGGACACAAACCCAGGTCTCCAGCTTGGCAGACTACAGGGCTAACTGATCTATCACAGCTCTGTTAGTACCACGCAGTAGAGTGGAGGCAACTGCTGCGTGTTGCTGCAGTTTGTAAGCTCATAAGAGTAGTCAAACTAGATGCTATTTCCAACAATTAAAAAAATTCCAAAAATGTCATCCAGATGTGTGTACTTTTTCAGTTATCCTGCTGACAGACAAACCAACGTGACCAAAACCAGAATAATAATAATTCCCAAGTAAAGTGTAAATGTGATTTAAATCTTAAGTGGCAAAGACATCAAAAGATATTATGATTTCACTTGATGGTAGTGATCCTCCTTTTGATTTTATAAGTTGTTGATGTCACAATTTGGGCAATGCGTTATTAATTTTATCAATCAATCAGTCAATCATCACAAACCATTAGCTGTTATTGTGTTTGTTTTCACTACGTTATCAATTAAATGTGCCAAAAATGTAGTCAACTTAGTGCGCTAAATGCACCCCCTACAAACGGTTATAGCCAAATAAAACTGTGTCTTGGAGCCGTGTCTCCTGAGGATACAGGCCCAATTGATGTCCTTTATAACTGCCTTTCAGACATTAAGTCATGGATGGCAGCAAACTTCCTGCAGCTCAACCAGGACAAAACTGAGGTTTTACTTATCGGTCCTGAAGACAAGAGAGAGAAGATTTTACCAAAACTTCATGTACTAACAATCTGTTAAAAATCTTGGTGTGTTCCGCGACTCGGATTTAAATTTCATCCCGCATATCAAAAACATAACTAAGGTGGGTTTCTACCATCTCAAGAACATAGCAAGAATCTGACCATTTCTCTCTCTGGCCACCACAGAGGTTCTAATGCACGCTTTTATCTACAGTCGTCTAGATTATTGCAATGCTTTGCTCTCTGGTCTTCCAAAAAAGACCATTAACAGTCCGCAATTATTACAAAACTCAGCCGCTCGCGTACTGACAAAGACCAGAGGCTGGGAGCATATTACTCCAACCCTAAAATCGCTGCATTGGCTCCCTGTGCGTTTCAGGACCGATTTTACAGTTCTTTTACTAGTTTTTAAATCTGTTAACAACCTTGGGCCCTCATATTTATCTGACTTGCTTTCACCATATTGGCGCCCCCGGACCCTGAGGTCCTCCGTTACCGGCCTTTTAACCATTCCACGAGTTAGCTCCAAAACACATGGAGAGGCCGCATTTAGTTTTTTAACTGAGTACTCTGGCACTTAGTCGCCACATATCTATTTATTATATTAACTATTTATTTATTTACTAGTTTTATTTTGTTTTATTTGTATTTATTTATTTATTATTACCACTACTATCATTGTATTACTATACCGGTAAATAATTATATTGTTTTTAGTTCTTTATTTATTCATTTATTTTCTTATTCTAAAATATTTTTGTCATTAGTACTCCAGCGTTTCCTCTTGCTGTATATCCTCGGTGCCAGGGTGCCAAGCCATGTCTATCATTTTAATAACAAATCCATTGCCTGTGTGTGTATGTGCGTGTGTGTGTATGTGTGTGTGCTCTTGTATTTGTATGTGGGTATGGTTGTTTTAATGGGTTGGGAAGGTTGGGGTCAAGTGTTCCCTTCCTTTTATTCTCGTTGTCTTGCTTTGTTATGTTGCCGTGAAGCACTTTGAATTGCTCTGCATGAAAAGTGCTATATAAATAAAGTTTGATTTGATTTGAAAACACATTTCTGCGTGAAGCTTCCCCTAGTTTCACAACTGGACACAAGACCAACGAGATAGATACAGAGATATTAACCACACACTGCACTCCCCAGTGTTATCTAGTTGTTATTTTTATGGGTCAAATCATGCTCTTTGTTGGCCAAAAGGGTGCATTGATGCACACTGACAGGTGTTCATTACAGGTCAGACCCGACAAACCAAATCCAATACGAAACAGGAGAGCATTGAGTCGGGGGAGGATAATCCGTATTGAACGCATAAAGTATTAGAACGTGAAAAGTTCACAGGCCTGACCTGGAGGAGCCGACGCTGCTTGTAATACACAATTCTTTTCTTCTCAAACTAAAAAGCTTGAACTGACGGCATTAGCAGCTGTCAAACATCATCTACAGCAGTCTTACAGTTGGCTAATAGCTGCTGTGCCGTGGCTGTGGATTTTGTGGGGCGCCGGTGGGATTTTTCATTAGATTTCTTTCTTTCTCTGTTTGTATTTTCAAATGTTCAGATGAATTTGATTTCCACCTAATTAAGTAAATTGTAGGTTTATTAATTTATAACATTTCTTTCAACTTATGTCAGTCAATAGAGATGGACAATATACCAAAAATAAAAACGAATAAAATATAATAAAATAAAACAACCGGATAATTTTAGCCATGTTGGGTATTTTTTCAAGTGTGGTCGTGTGTCCACAAAAAACAAAAAACAAATGCGACTAAGTTTATGTAAATTCAGGACCCCAGACCGCTCTTGAACGGGACTTAGCAATTCAAGAGCTGTCCAGGGTCCTACATGAACTCAGTTGCATTTACTACGTTGTGTACAATAAACGAGCTGTGTCTGCAGGCATGGATGCTACGTTCTAGTACCCGTAATGGCGCCATCTGATGGGCAATGTTAGCATTTTTTTTTCTCTGTTTTTTTTTTTTTCATCATCATTGTTCGATCACTGTCGAGACGATGAATTGTACAATCTCATTCCAGCAATCACCGTCCAGCTTCACCGTTTTCAGGTCATGTATGTTTAAATTAGTGTCTCTGTTTAATGTGTTTACATTGTTTTCTGGTGCGTCAACCTATCGAATTTTGTAAATTGAAATCATTACCGATTACAACGTATGGATTTTAGTCTATATTGCCCAGCTCTATTAGTCAGTTAGGAGGAGTGCTACAAAGCACGTGTATCTGCCACAATGGCGAGCTACAGTTGGAACGGCTTGAATGGATCCCAAAAAAATCTATTTGATAAAGTCACTCTATGCAGAATCCATATTGCGGTACATGCCACTCTTTTAATGATGAACATTCTGAACATTAAAATGTCAGCTATCATAAGATTATGACTGTCCCATAAACCTGTCGGGCATAGGCATACACATTAGGGGGTGGGGGGGGTGTCCCGATCCGATATTCAGATCGGAACGGCTGCTGATATAAGCAGAAAATGCGGATCGGTATCGGAACGGCAAGCGCAACAAAATCCGATCCAGACTCCCGATCCATTTTTTGCTGGAGTTCCTTGGCTTGATTTGATTGTTTGACGTTTCTGACTACACTTCCTACAGCTCCGAATGAGGGTCTACATTTTTCTTGAAGATATTTCTGACCATCTCTCTTTACAAAACATTTCCAATTCAATCAGACAACCTGCTATAAATTAAACCATGGATTTTCAGTAATGTCCAGGTCTGGGGACGTAGATGACCATCTGCATGAATTCCATAGTAGATTTTGAGCAGTCTTTACTTCAAAGTTGAAGATGTTGAGGAGATAATACCTTGCAACTGGACACATTAAGTTATAAGGTTTATGGTTTAGTATAAGTTACTTATGCTAAACCATAATTAAGTACTAATTATGGTTCCAATAAATAGTATTAAAGGTATTAATGGTTGTTCTGCAATAGAGAGCAATAAGGTTTCCACCGCACCAGGCAGCACATCCATTCCAGTTTTTGCTGTGTGTTTCCCCACGATCTGTTCCGTATTTTCCAGCACACCTTGGGCACACTAGCTTTAGCAAGGGTCGTACACACCAGGGCTTGAAAACAACATTATTTTTAAAAAGTTCCGTTCTGAATGGTTCAGGTAGGCCTAATGTTTCGTTCTTGGAACTGTTCCGCCACCAAAATATCAGTCCTGAACCGGTTTGGAACGCAAGAATTTCGTTCTTAAAGTTCCTTGTATTGCGCAATGTTACGTTTTTAGATATAGTTAGTACAAAATATATTTGGTGGACTTTCAAACTTGCAACTGTATTAACGTGAAAACCAGGTTTAAAACACCATTACATTCGCTTCCTTGTCTGTCCACAAGATGGAGCCCCAGATGCATGGGGCTTGATGACTGACAGTGAAAGTTGGATGGATGCACAACGTGAAATAGTCTCCCAGACATAGGATATGTTCAAATATATAGAGAACAGAAAAAAACGTTTTTAACCGGTTTTGTGGATTTCATAATGTTCCGTTTCTGTTCCGGAGCAATTGAAGAAATCTTTTTTTGTTTCCGTTTCCACTCCTCATGAAAATTCCGTAAAATTCTGTTCGTATTTGGTTTTCGTTCCTTGAACCGGTTCGAAGCCCTGGTACACACAGAACGTGCCCTACTACATTTTTATCGTTTTCAACAGTATCGGCACATATCGGTATCCATAATAGAAACTCCCTAGTGTTAGTCACTCCCGGGGGGAAAAAAACTGGCAGTAAAAAGGTAAAATGTTACAACAGATTAAAACATGTTGACCAACAACCTGTGTTGTCATTTTTCAAATGGATCTGTGATTTTCACATTTTAAAATGTATCACATTTTATTAGATACACCGACAGAATACTACAGCTTCTTTTACTGTGACCGCCCAATGTATGGCCGGTTCTCCCTACCCCCGACTCCTCAGCGGCGCCATCCGGTAGCGCGCCGCACCGCTACACGCTGGTGCGGAGTGTTGGAGGAGCCGGGAGCCAGGCCACAGGGAGACATACTCTGCGGGGATCTATAGTAGTACAAAATATCTTAATTATTATTTTTATTTGTGGATGCTGGGCAGAGATGGCAAAAGTACTGGGATTTCTTACTTGAGTAAGAGTAAAATACATTTGTAAAAAAACAACTTGAGTAAGATTACAAAGTACTGACCCAAATATCTACTCAAGTAAAGTAAAAAGTACAGGCTGTGAACTGTAATCAAAAAGTATTTTGAAAGTAAAAAGTACATGCTCTAAAATGTACTCAAAAGTATTTTTGAAAGTACAAAGTACAAAACCTAAACTTGCCATAACACTTTATATATATTTTGCGGTGCACACCCATAGACTAAATGAAAACAACTTATTAACTGCTACTGTACTCAGTGCATTACCGAGTACTGCTCTCTACCAACTTATTCACACTATACTTGTAGTCCTACCGTGTTGTTGCAGAAAAAAAAACAAAAAAAGTAACCTTGTTTTCGGAAAGGAGTAGAAGTACTGATATTTTTGTTAAAAATCTACTGAGTAGAAGTAAAAAGTACTCACAGAAAAAAGTACTTCTAAAAGTACAGATACTTAAAAATTCTACTTAAGTACAGTACTTAAGTATTTGTACTTTGTTACTTGCCATCTCTGCTCCAGACGGAGTAAAAAAAAAATCGGTTGCGTTGTTTTTAACTTCAGACAGACAGCTTTTCTCTCTGAAACTTTTTTTTTCTCTATTTCCCATTGTTGTAGTCCATTATACCCTCCATTGTTGTAGTCCATCATACCCCCCATTGTTGTAGTCCATTATACCCTCCATTGTTGTAGTCCATCATACCCCTCCATTGTTGTAGTCCATTATACCCCTCATTGTTGTAGTCCATTATACCCTCCATTGTTGTAGTCCATCATACCCCTCCATTGTTGTAGTCCATTATACCCTCCATTGTTGTAGTCCATCATATCCCTCCATTGTTGTAGTCCATTATACCCCCCATTGCTGTAGTCCATTATACCCTCCATTGTTGTAGTCCATCATACCCCTCCATTGTTGTAGTCCATCATACCCCCCATTGTTGTAGTCCATTATACCCTCCATTGTTGTAGTCCATTATACCCCTCCATTGTTGTAGTCCATCATACCCCTCCATTGTTGTAGTCCATCATACCCCCCCATTGTTGTAGTCCATCATACCCTCCATTGTTGTAGTCCATCATACCCTCCATTGTTGTAGTCCATCATACCCCTCCATTGTTGTAGTCCATCATACCCCTCCACCACTATCAGTTATGTTCTTTACCTTAATGTTATTATTGAGTGACATGTTCAGTGAGCGTCCCCGCTGTCCATCCCCAAGTCCCAAGTGTATATTGCTTGTTTGTAAGAAGCTGCAGAGATGTGACCAAGACCCTCTTTCAAGTCTCAAGTCTCAAGTCCTTCTTGGGCAAGTCAAGTCCCAAGTCAACTCCAAGTCAAGCCATCATTAACATGCTGTCATTTTAGCACCAGAATCTGATTTTAATAAAGTCAAAAGCAAGCAATAGTTTGCCTTTTATAATAGCATCGTTATTTTTTTGCTACTTCACTAAAATCAGATTCTGGAGCTAAAATGACAGCATATTAATGATGACTTGATTTGGAGTTGACTTGGGACTTGACTTGACTTGCCCAAGAAGGACTTGAGACTTGAAAGAGGGACTTGGTCACATCTCTGGCAAACTGATTCTGACATCTATACAAATGACTGAGCATCATGAAGACGACAGAGCAGTAGATGTGATAAGAGCAGGATTTAATTAGAGAGTGTGTATTAAAGACATCACAAATACAACGACATCTCAGGAGAGAGAGATTTGGTCGGACACAGAGTAAGGGTTTTACGACAGTTTCACACTGCTGGACCGGATAAACTGGAACTGTCATAGGACTTACACTGATTCCATTACACACAAATACTAGACATGATAATAATACTACTAATAATAACGATAATAATAATAATAATAATAATAACAGTAACCATCATCTTCAGCAGCAAACAATTTGTCATAAAACACTGTTATGCATGGAATCAAACCAAATAAATTCACAAGCAATGATCGTTAATAAAATGTTATGATATAAAAATTATATAGATGTAGAACATGTTCCTGTTGTACACACTAATAATGATAATAATGAATAGAATATCATGAAAGCTAATGGTACTGTTGTTGATTTGTTGATTCAATTTCCAGGGAACCCTCTTCAGTTGAGGGAGAAAATAGTCAAAAAATCCATTGATAAACGTAGAAATATTATTAATATTAATATTAAACATTAAAATATTAACATTAATCAAACAATAGAAGCAAACCAAGCTAATGCCCTTTCAATGTAGAGTCAGTTCAACCTGAACTGTGATGTATTTTTACATTTCAATTAATTCAAAACATTGCATTAAATTAATTAGTGTTCCAGCCTGCAGACCATCTCCAAGATATTAAAAAATAATGTATGTATGTGACATGGAAATAATACCACTTAACCGTACGTATACATATACATATTATATATTTGAAGTCAGAAAGAACTGAAAGTAATGGTTTGAACTGAATCTAAATTGAATGATCAGGTGCTCAAAGATTAACTTCTCTAGTCAGGCTGACCAGTGAATTAGGAACAGGTTTGGAAAACACATTAAAAAATACACCTGCAATTAAAGTAAAATAGGAATTATCCAAATGCATAATGAAATCAATATACATAAAATACATAATTTGACATAAAATGAAAAAAAATCTACAAAAACACACAATTCTTCTACTTTAAATTATAACCTGTTGATTTCAAGCCCAGTTCGTTCTGAATAATTTGTAGACATTTGCGTGTGTGAATTTGAGTCTTGAAATCTGGTTGGTCCTGAAAGAGTTAACAGGATAAGGTTGTGCAGTATAGTAGCAGGGAATATAACCATCACTGTGAGCCCTCCCCATCAAATTTACCAGCAGCCGCCACTGACGGTGAGGTTCTCCAGCTGCTTGGGAGTCACTGCAGCAAGGTCCAGAACACGGTGCCAGTCTGGAATTATTGAACCTTCTATACATCTATTGACCATGTGGGGGCGTGGCTGGGAGGATCCTCAATGGGACAGCGTCACGAGGATAGAGCAAGAAATATTTATCTGCTTTATATTGTCCTTTGTGTATAATTGTGTTGGTTTCAGCATCACTGAAAGACACTTCCTGACTTGTCTGGTTGCATTGGATTTTGATCCTCTGAAGCTTTTGCTTGACACTGAGAGGAACAAGAGCAGGCCATGCTTTATATTCATCTTCCGCAAATGTCAAACCTACTCCATTACACACAATCCCCCACCCTGTGCTGTCTCCAACCTCAACCTCCACACTGTAACTCCCTGGTTTAACAGTAGACTCCACACCGCCCCCCCATCTCTCTGGGTTCTCAGGGAGCTGCTGAGCCTCTCCACGCCACACACTGGTCAGATCCCCAGACACGATTAACTCTGGGTCTGCAGTGTTGGGGTCCAGGATGACAGGACTGTAGGAGACGTTCTCCTGCAGCTTCTGGCACACTGTGAAGGCCAGGTTGCCCAGGTGTTTGGCCACGTCCACCAGAGCTCCTCTAGGAACCTCTGGACCAGAGTCCTGTGGTGAAGGAACAGCACATTTCTCTGCTACAGCCTTGTAGTTCTTCAGGAAGGGAAGGTCTCCTGCTCTCAGGTGTTCCTCTGTCTCATTGACTGCACCTCTCAGCTCTTCTATCTGTTTGGACAGCTCCTCTATGGTCCTGTTGATCTTCAGAGTTTTCTCCTGCTCTTCTTCCTTCAGCGCAGCAATCCTCGTCTCCTCCTGAACTCGGAGCAGTCGGTGAAGCTTCTCAAACTCGTTGTGAATCTGTTGCTCTGTTTGCTGCGCCTGGATTTTAATGTGGGCTGCGATTCCATCGCACTTTCTCTTGGTCTCCACATATTTTTCTAGCATTGTCTTTTTGGGTTTCAGTGACGTCTCTATCTCCTTCCTGTGGTCATCAGCAGCTTCGTTGACAGGAAGGAAACTGTGGCCTTTGTGTTTCTTTGAGTCTCGACAGACGAGGCACACGGGCTGCTGATGATCGACACAGAACAGCTCGAGTTTTCCACGATGTAGAGGACAGAGGTCATCACTCACCTCTGGAGTGTGATGATCTGCAGCCTGGACAGTCGCCACCAGGTTCTTCAGAGTCATGTTTGGCAGTATGCTCATTGACATTTTCCTCCTGCAAAATGGACACTGTTGCGTTCCTTGACCTTCTCGACCTGCCCAATATTGCTGTATGCAGTCCCTGCAGAAGTTATGACCGCAGCGTACTGTAACTGGATCTTTGAAGATCTCGAGGCAGATGGAGCAGGTCAATTCCTCCTTGATCGCGGACACTGGCGAAGCCATCTTCTGAGAGTTGGTTTCACCCTGAGGGCTGCTGTGAAGATCCAACAATCTGTGTTTAGTGGATCTCGTGCCTCTCGTAAAGCTGTGGGTATCGGTGCATCCAGCACCTGCTGTGTCAGTGGACAGTATGATTGAAATGATTTCCCTCTTGCTGGGATATGTGTGAAAGTTGTGTCTGACGCAGTTATCTGCAGTTTTTATTATACATAATCTTAAAGTACCTTGACCTCAGTGCTTTGTATGGTTTGATAATAAAGTTAATGTTTCATCAAGTTATGGCATGTATCTGAGTGAACAGGATGTTAACCCTTTCCCTGCCAGGTTCATATTGTGTAATTAGATCTAATGTGGCAACAGAAAATTGATTAGTTTTACTTTGGTTACAACCAGAGATGGCAAGTAACGAAGTACAAATACTCAAGTACTGTACTTAAGTAAAATGTTCAAGTATCTGTACTTTTAGAAGTACTTTTTTCTGCAATTACTTTTTACTTGTAGTGAGTATATTTTTAACAAAAATATCTGTACTTCTACTCCTTACTTTTACCAAAACAGGCTCGTTACTTTTTTTTGCATTGACGGGGTAGGATAACGTCTATAATATTAGTCAGTAGGGGG